>OY763893.1:21419469-21427361 GCA_963667165.1 Barbarea vulgaris | reverse complement strand
CCAAGGTGGCTATACAGACCAACTTCGACTCTCAACTCAAGTCGTCGTATTCTGGAAAGATCAATGGATTTAATGTCCTTTCGGTTGTTTAAAAGTGTATTTTTATTGTTGAAGTGAGTAAATATTTTTTTATGAGTAGTTGAATAATAATTGTTTGGGGTGGTAATTAATATTTATGGGAATATTAATTATTGGTTTTAATTGTTTAAAAAAAAAAAAAAAAACGAGGGCGGTCGTTTCACTGAGAGTCCTTGTGGATTCGATCCCTACGTATTGCAGTGATCTCTTAATTTGAGAGAGTAACTCTAAGGGTTAACTTGAGCATGTCACCTTGGAGGACTCAAACTTCGAATACCAACGTCTCACGGAAAGAACGATCCCGATGCCTACTTGGAATGGGAAAAAAAATTGAGATGGTGTTTGAGTGTCAACAATATACTAAGGTTAATCGTGTGAAGGTTGCAGCTACTTTGTTATGTGATCTAAACGTAATCATGTTCTGTTAGTGAACTTAACGACGTGCCTCATTCTTTCAAGTAAACAAAAGTTTGTTATTTAATTTGAAAGTCAACAAAAGATTGAGATTTAAATGGCATTTGTAAGTTCATGATTAAAACGCCTATTTTTTGAAAGTTCATGCTTTTTTTTTACTTTTTATTGAAAAAGAAAACTATGTCGTTTTGACATAACGGATCTGTTAACTGTAAGTTAACCCCGTTATCGTGTTCTGTTAGTGAATTTAACAGCTTGCCTCATTCGTCCGAGTCAATAAAAGTTTACTATTGTTTTTAAAGTCAACAAAAAATTTAGGATTTAAATGACATTTTGTAAGTTTATGATTAAAACTTTCACTTTTTAAAAGTTCATGATTTTCGACATTTTTCCCAAATTTTAACCCTTAAACTTCTGCAGCTTCATTTTTTTTTTTTGTTGAAAATTTTCAACTTCTCCGGCTTTTCGTGGACTATTCACTTACGTTTTTAGTAGCTTCTCATAAACGTTTAAGAATATTCATCTGAATTCCATAAAGGTTTTGTTTTTTTCGTGAAAATGATGACTACGTTTTTTGGGGATATAGCAATTTATCATAATATTAAACAATCAAAATCATTCTACAGAAACAGAGAGAAACAATCGAAAAGCTCAAACTTTGAATTCAATTTAACCTTTTATGTTTAGCAGCAAGAAGCCTTGCTTTGATCCGTTGGCCAAGTTCTTCATCAGATGATCGTGAAGGGCTTCTGGACTTAGCACCAGCCTTACTAGAAACGTTTTAGATTGTAGATTCTTGCGAAGGCTCATATGCGTTTAGCAAAGTTAGATGAGAAGAGAAAAACATGTGCTTCTGTCCAACAAGTACTACGTCACGTTGCCAACTCTCTGTTTCTAATTAGCGTCAGATGGAGAGAAGCAAAATGAGGGACAAACTTAAAAAGAGTAATATATAATACACAAGCTTTGATCTTTGTCTTAATCTTACGTTTTGGTGTTTCACGATTCAGGGAAAGAGACATAGATCATAGTTTCTTCGTCAGAGAAGAAGACAATGTGATTCCATTAGTCTCTCTAAAAAGTTGTCAAGGTAATAAAGCGTTACACAGTTTTTGTATATGGTTTCTTTAAATAGCTTCTTTAGATTGTATGCATATTACTGCCATTTAAGCAACTTGCGGTTACTCTTAAAACTGTTAAATCTTTGCTTGATCATCTTGGAATTCGCTTAGAAGCTTCTAAGAATGTTACCACCGCTCCTCAACTGTCCATATTGGATAACATTGATCACCTTCTTAGAAGGTTTGCTACCCCGAAGAGAAAAGTAAATGCCATGTACTTTGAGGAGCCGAAAAGGAAAAGATGTTTCTTCTGTTAGGAATGTGGCCGGGACACCAGTGAAGATGTATAAGTATTATGTAAGATGGTATTTTTAAAGGTCAAGGTGATGAAGAGGCTGCTCTCAATAATGCTGCTAAAGGGTTCCTCAGAGACTTATTTAATAAGGCATGGTGCTCCTTTTTTTGAATTCGTTTGTTATTTGGTTGTTGGAAGATGACCTGGTCAGAGCAGCTTGCGCTTTCCATGATTCACAAATGCAAGCTAACTCCATAAGAAAGCAATTCGGATGCAGGTTTGCTTACTCAACACTCTGTACTTTACCTTTTAATCCTTGAAATCTTGTATTTCTTGAATCTTCACCTTTTCTATTTATGCCAATAAAAATGAAAATAAGGGATTCAAATAAAAATGATAAAATACATGGGGAATGGAGCTTTTAGCTATTATACCAAATGATGTAAGATTAGAATTCACCAATCAGCCTGATCGCATGGTTCTAAAACCTACAGCTTGATGGAATGGATAGAAAATGATATTGATGACAGTCGACTTGGTTTATGGCTGAAGGGAATGGATCAATGGACAAGATACTTAGTTTAAAGGCTAGTCCTCAGGAGAACTATGACTTCTCCCATAATAAAGAATAGTTTGATAATCCGCACAAACAAGAGAATAAAGATTTCACCAATGAACTCTAATGACGTAATTTATTTTTATGCTATATCATTATCCATAACCATAATTTATTTTTATGCAAATTTTTAATAGGGATTTTTGTTCAAACTGCCCTAAAAAATAAAAATCCTTTCAACAATACTCTTTTTCTTTTGGGTTGCAAACATATCATTTTTTTAGTGTAGGGTATTTTGGAAAAGATGATATTACCCATACACATATTTTTTTTTTCTTCTTTCTTTTTGAATAACACTTAATTTTCCATTCAAATAATCAAAGGGACTACAAAGTTTAAGGGTTCAATCCAAAGAGAGCTTAGTACAACAAACATGAACGCATTGATAAAGGCATAAGATAGATTGATAAGATACTTCGACGGAAGATCCACAACTCGAAGACTTGAACTATAGAGAACAAAGCCACAAACGAGAAGATGGTAAGCCGAAACCATGTCCGCGAGCGAGTCGGGAAAATGGTGAATAGTCTTCATCGATAGACGAAACGACGTTAGATATGAATCCAATATCTTTCTTCTCACCGGAGTGAGATCAACTAAATCTTCTGCACAAGACAGTGACAAAGTGAGGATGAAGGCGCAGAGCGAATGGAAAGCCCGGGGCTTGCTAAGGCTTGATTGGTTGTGGGAAGACTGTCGGGTATAATGAATTATCTTGCTTGACGAGTACTTGTTCATGATTTTCATATGTGACTGATTGATTGACGCTTGGATGTGTTTTCTTTGTTTGGGCCTGATGAGACAGGACGACCGCTCTCACTAGGAATTTCGTTTGCTTATGACTCCTTTTTCGATGCAAGTATTGAGATTACCCGTGATGTTGGTAAAGGAACTTGATGCAGCACGTGAGACTAAGGCAAGGAAAGAAAGGGATGGTGGTTACAGGTGGTTTGTATGGTCTAGTATTAAAACGATGTAATAGCCTTTAGCAAACTTACCGTTGTACTAGAACCCCTTGTTTCAATAAAGGAATTAAACGTTTATGCTTAATGGAAAAAGACTTGTCTAGAATGATTATCACGCGAAATATGTTAAGTATGGAAAAACAGAACTGAATAAGTAACTTGGTCTGAGAACGGGCGAGTGATTATCACGCAAAAAGCCTCCAGCAATCTTCTCCTTATTCGGTAAATGTTTCGAGAGTATACCGTTATTTCTTTGTTCGCATATTCCGTATTTCTAGTGTCAAGAGTACGGCCACTTAAGTGGTTGTATCCTCGGATTTTAAATCGTACCAAACCGTCACACTACAGACGATTTAAAGAATTAAGGAAAAAGATTTTCTCGACTCCACTTTTTCAGTTTTATAAAATCGTTTTTTCATCGTACTTCTTTCGTAATTCTATTATTATTCGCATTTTTTTTATATTCGGCTTTTTGTGGTCTTACAATCACCAAGCGATCGTAAGGAAAACCATGGATGGGAATCCAGGGCACATGAGTCTTGAAACTGCTTTTGAGCACATGTGATCACAAAGCATACGCATCTGGTTTCAATTATCAATCGCTATTTACTCTAAAACTTTTATCATGTTATATGACTATTCACCATGTTGTGTTTGGCTTGTGTTTATGTCTAGAACGAGTAGGATTTATATTTATATTTGCAGTGCATAATATTTTCATATTTTGTATGACAACCGATAACAACAAGTTGTCCAAATTTTCATTTATTTTAGGTAAAACTAAGATTAATTTCCTTTTAACTTTTAAAATAATTATTAATTCTATTTAATTTTATATTATAACTATCATTTTGATAATTTTTATTTAAAAAGATAAGTCCAAATAAGTTATTTTTAACGTTATTAAATGAAAAAATGGTAAAAACAAAAAACAAAAAAAAAACAAAGATAAGTCCAAAGTAAGTTATTTGAGGAATAAAATATTAAAAGAATAACTACAGCTATATGTAAATAAAATGAAATTATAATTTCTTCTTAATTAAGCTCCCTTCCTATTATATAAAAAGTAAACAAATCCTTTTTAACCAAAAAAAAAACCACCTTCCCAAATAAAAGAAGAATAATAAAAAAAAAAAAAAAGAAATCCTTGGTAAAAAAAAAATTATCTTTCTTAATTAGATTTGGTTCATCTCTATAAAATACAATTTCACTTTACAAAACATAATCACAAATCACTCTCTTCTTTAATCAAAACAAAAACACATAAGAAGAAGAAGAAGAAGAAGAAAAACGATGGCCCTCTCTGGTTCGCAAAAGAAGTTGCTCCTACTCGTCGTTGCCTTTGCATTCCTCTCCTCATCTGGCGCAGAGGCGTTCAGTTGGAGTTGGGGTAGCAACGGTGGCTCGGGTTGGGGCTGGGGATCTGACGGCTCTAGAAGCTCTACCCCAGGTCCTGGTTCAAGCTTGCCTGGTTGGGGATGGGGATCACCCCCTGCACTCAACTCGGTCTCAGGTTTGGGTTCAGGTTGGGGATCTGAAAGTTCAAGCAGCTCTGGCTCAGTCGTCTCGTACAATAAAGCGCCAAGAAAGATCTTAGTGGGAGTTTGAACTAGAAAATCATTAAGCATCTTTATATTGTTTGATTTATATTAATTTTAATAATAAAAATAAAAAATTTCATTGTTTTGTAATCCTTAGGCGATGTTAACATTTTTTTTTTAATATGTTTAATTAGTTCAGTTTTAATTTTAATTTATTAATTCTGTGTCTACTTGACATAATTTCATTGGTTAAAGTTTTAGGAGGCCAATAAAAAAGTTCACCCTAAGAGTGAACCCAAGGATTGTCCTAATAAAAATTTGAAAATTTTCAAAATCTAAACGACTTTTTTTTTTTTTTTTTTTTCCGTTGAATCGACAAGAAATAGTGACAAAAAAATATAAAGGAAAAGACGGAGAGATGAAGAACGGAGTCTTTGCTGCATATAAAAAAAAAAAACCGTTGTTGTTGCACAATAAAAGAAAAAAAAGAGAATCGTTGTTATTTTGCATCTAAATGTTATGCAAAATCATATATATATATATAATATATAAATACACCAGAGACAATAAAACTGTACTTTTTTACTAGAAGTTTATTAATTTATTGGATTTTAAGTTACTTCACTGAAGTTATTGAGATTTCACAGTTTTTGCCATCTTACAGAAGTTAAACCATAGAGCTTGCGTGGGGAAACGCCAAAAGGTCGGAGAAAACAATACCAATGTTACACATACTTTCAAACCATAAATTGCGGTTCGAAACATTAGCCGGCATTGTCAGTCCTTCAAGCAGAGATTCACACCAAGATATACTATCGAAGGCTTTAAAAGCCGCATTTGATGCTGACTTGTAATTCCTAGAGCTTGCAAGCCCTTTAGCTTCCTTGATTGCTTTAACGCATTGGTTATATCCTTTCACGCAAGATCTATATGGGCCCTGGAGCTTCGGATCAGTCGTGGTTGTTGCTAAGCTTTTTATCAACTCTCGGTTCTTAAAGCCAAATATTTCTGCTTTTTGGAAGATCATATCGACAAGACCGGTGAAGTCAACAGTGAACGTTTTTGGATCAGAGGCTAGCCAAGCCACACAGAAGTGCTTGTAAATTGACTTCTCTGAGCAGAGTTGGTCAACTAATGGTTTTGTGATTTTGTCACTCGGAGAAATAGGTGAAGAAAATGGGAGGATTGCTAGAATAACGAGAAGAGGAAGAATTGAAAATAATTTTCTAGTGGCACAAGAGAAAGCCATTGTCTTGGATGAGGAAGAATAATTAGATGTGGGAAGTGCCTATTATATAAATTAGTGGTTTTTCTCTCTATTTAGGATGTCCATCTTATTAAGAAAAAAATCACCATAATTAATCAAAAAATTATATATTTAGGAATTTAAAATAGTCTAAAGTTTAATATTTGACCCAAAGAAAATTTTATAACATACTACATAAATACTAGAAAATTTTGTAAATGTATTTTATTAATAATGTAATGTTTTCGTAAATGTATTTTCTAGTATTGTAAATGTTATCTATGATTGTTCTACTCCAATGAGTCCCCTGAAATTGTATTTTGTATATGAAAAAGAGCACTGGTCTTTGGATACAATCTTAAGACAACCTCCATTTTTTTATGTGTTTGTTTTATAGGAATTAAATAAATCAAAATACTGAAAAATGAGGGGTTGACACATCAGAATTGATGCCTTTCTTTTAATATACTAGGGAATATTTCATGTGTTGCATGAGGTTGAAATTAATATAATGAAATATTTAATATTTTATAACTAAATATATATATTAAAATATTTTTAGTTAATTTTAATTTAAAATGATTATTTTTAATATTTTATATTATATAATCTGGTTGTTTATAGTAAGTAATTTATATATTTTTAAAAACTAAACAAATGTTTCAAAGAAACCAGTTTCAAAATATTAAGCTCAATAAAGAAAATTAGTGTGTTGTAGTTAAATAGTTCATCTCTAAAATTTTAATTTTAATTTAATTTAATTTAATTAGTTTATCATAAAGTATTTGATGTTAAATTTTTCTTTATAAATGAGAAGAAAAGAGAAACATATTTTTAATATCTTAACCTAATTTATTATAAAGTAATTTGATCTTATATTTTATTCAAAATGATGGAAAACAAATCATAGAAAATTTAATCTCTATCAGGTAAAAATATATATTTATATTTATTTTAATATAATATAAAATCTAAATAAATTAATCAGTTTTTAATATCTTGATAGCTTTTAAAACTAATTTTCAATAAGAAATCAATCAGAAAAACGTGATGCTCACAATATTGTTCTATCTCAATGGAGATGTTTAGCATCTCAATTACATACATATCTACAATTTTTAGGAACAAAATAATATTTTTCTTTTGTTTAATAGTATACAAAATAAACAAATTGCAAAAGAAAAAAAAAAGAATTCCATTAGAGTAATAACTTTGAAGAAAACATCAACATTAAAAAATCACAGCACATGTTGATTGAGATGCTATATTTTCAATGATCATTTTGTTTTTGTTGTGAGAATTAGAACATAAATTATGTATTACCAAAAAAAATAATAATAAAAAAAAAACTTTCACCAAAAATAAATTAAAAATATGCTTGTAGAGCTACACATATTGGGGTGTCAAAATGGATAATGGGTAATGGTTTTGACCTAACTCATCTCAATTCATCAATCCTAATGGGTTAATGGGTCAAATAAGTCAGTGGATAAATGATTAAATGAGTTGAATGAGTTGGTTTGTGATGGGTTGATGAGTTACCCATTTAACTATTTATTTTAACCATTTACAACAATTTAACTAATTTATCCAATTTCCAATCTAATTTAATTCAATTGAAGCAAACCAATTTTCACAAATAAATTTTCCCGCCAAAAATGTAAATCAATAATTTT
>OY763893.1:21234469-21414469 GCA_963667165.1 Barbarea vulgaris | reverse complement strand
GAAGTTAATTTGGACAGCGAGAAGTTTTTCTCTCAGGCACGACAACCGAAGCCAACCGTTGTTATTTTGCATATAAATATTGGGAAAAATGTCAAAAAATTCGTGAACTTTCAAATTGTGGACGTTTAAATCATGAACTTTCAAAATGCCATTTAAATGCCCAAGTTTTTCGTTGACTCGTAATTAAATAACAAACTTTCATTGACTGAGTCATTTGAGGCACGCCGTTAAATTGACGTTTACGGTGTTAAAGTTTTCGTTAGTGATTTCCGTTTAATCAAAATGACATTGTTTCAAATTTTATTAAAAATCCTCAACTTTTAAATTATGGACATTTAAATCCTCAATTTTTTTAAAATGTCGTTTAAATGCTTAATTTTTTGCTGACTTCATAATTAAACGCCTAACCTATGTTGACTAGGTCATTTGTGGCATGAATTTAAATCAAGTGACAGAACACGTTTACAGGGTCAAATTGTCTTTTAGTAGCGTCCGTTTAATCAAAACCACCAATGTTTCGGTAACTATTTATCATTTTTCTTTTCTGTCTACTTCTGATCGCTTCATCGAGATCAAACCATAAGCAAAAATTTAAAAATCTTATCAAATTAAAATCCACCTTTAGAGAAACATAATTCAACAAAGTCTTTGCCACTTGGAATCTCAAGAAAATTCTCATGGAATTCTCTAAACGCCCTCTAGAGATTGAGTTTTTTTAAGCGTTGATAATAACTAATTCGATCCGCATCCATCGAATCGCTTATTAAGAAAAGTATTTAATTGTTTTGACATTCTCTTATCGATTATCGGGTTTAAGCGTTAAGCGTTGGCGATAACCAATTAATTTTTTTAATATTCATTGGGAAGTCAAATAACAGATAAAATAATGTTAAAGCTTTAACTTTAACTTTGTAAATCTTAAAAAAATGGTGAGTGCAAGAAATCAAATCGGTTATCACTAACGATTAAGAAACTCAATCTCTAGAGGGATTTAAGAGAATTCCATGAGAATTTTCTGAAGAAAATAGGTGGCAAAGTCTTCGTTGGATTATATTTCCCCAAAGACAGATTTTAATTTGAGAAGATTTTTCACATCTTGATTATGATTGGATCTCGATGAAGCTATCAAAAGTAGAAAGAGAAGACAAATGGTAAATAGTTTCATGAACATTGGTTGTTTTGAACAAAAACGAAAGCTGCTAACAGATAATTTAACCCCTTAAACATGCTCTGTCACTTTATTTAAAGTCATGCCTCAAATGGCATAGTCAACACAAGTTAGACATTTAATTATGAAGTCAACGAAAACTTAGGGATTTAACCGATATTTTAAAAAAAAGTTTAGGATTTAAACATCCACAATTTGAAAATTGAAGATTTTTAATGAAATTTGGAACGACGTCGCTTGATTAAACGGAAGTTTCTAACGAAAGCTTTAACGCAGTAAACATCAATTTAACGGCGTGCATTAAATGGCTCAGTCAACGAAAGTTTGTTATTTAATTATGAGTCAACAAAAAACTTGAGTATTTAAATTACAATTTTGAAAGTTCATAGTTTAAATGTGCACAATTTGAAAGTTCGCGAATTTTTTGACATTTTTCCCTATAAATATTATGCAAAATCGTATATATAATATAAATACACCAGAGACAATAAAACTGTAATTTTTGACTAGAAGTTTATTAATTTATTGGACTTTAAGTCACTACACCGAAGTTATTGAGATTTCATAGTTTTGCCATCTTACAGAAGTTAAAACTTAGAGCTTGCGTGGGGAAATGCCAAAAGGTCGGAGAAAACATTACCAATATTACACATATTTTCAAACCATAAATTTCGGGTTGAAACATTAGCCGGCATTGTCAGTCCTTCAAGCAGAGATTCACACCAAGATATACTATTGAAGGCTTTAAAAGCCGCCTTTGATGCTAACACGTAATTCCTAGAGCTTGCAAGCCCTTTAGCTTCCCCGATTGCTTTAACGCATGAGTCATATTCTTTCACGCAAGATCCATATGGGCCCTGGAGCTTCGGATCAGCTGTGGTTGTTGCTAAGCTTTTTATCAACTCTCGGTTCTTAAAGCCAAATATTTCTGCTTTTTGGAAGATCATATCGACAAGACCGGTGAAGTCAACGGTGAACGTTTTTGGGTCAGAGGCTAGCCAAGCCACACAGAAGTGCTTGTAAATTGACTTCTCTGAGCAGAGTTGGTCAACTAATGGTTTTGTGACTTTGTCACTGGGAGAAAAAGGTGAAGACAAAGGGAGGATTGTTAGAATAACGAGAAGAGGAAGAATTGAAAATACGTTTCTAGTGGCACAAGAGAAAGCCATTGTCTTGGATGAGGAAGAATAATTAGGTGTTTTCATAAGATGTGGGAAGTGCCTATTATATATATTAGTGGTTCTTCTCTCTATTTAGGATGTCTATCTTATTAAGAAATGAATCACAATAATTAAGCAAATATATATATATATATATATATAGGGAATTTAAAATAGTCTAAAGTTTAATGTTTGACCCAAAGAAATTTTTTATAACATAGTAGATAAATACTAGAAAATTTTGTATATGTATTTTATTAATAATGTCATGTTTTCGTAAATGTATTTTCTAGTATTGTAATGTTATCTATGATTCGTTCTACTCCAATGAGACCCTGAAATTGTATTTTGTATATGAAATAGATCAGTGGTCTTTGGATACTATCTGAAGACAACCTCCGTTTTTTATGTGTTTTTTAAGTTAAATAATAGTGTTTTTTAAACTTAATAATTTTATTGGAATTAAATAAATCAAATTACTGAAAAGTGAGGGGTTGACACATCAGAATTATATACAAATTTTCCGTTACTGAATTTCTAAATTAATTAATATATTGTAATATAGTCAATTAGTGCCATCATTAAGAAAAGTCAACATAATTTATTTCTTGAAATCAAATACGTAAATATTATTATTTGGCATATGAAAATAAGACTAATCCAATAAGAAAACTAATTCAAATAAAATTTTTTGGCACATTGAGTAATTTTAGTAAAAAAATAAATTATTTACTGTTTTTCTTTTAATATATGGAAGATACTTAAAATAGTTAAAAAAAAAAAAACCGGAAAAATGTTTGACCAATCATATTTTCAAGGGATGATCACACTTGTATAAATAATTGTACATTGTAAACCAAATAAGAACCACCAGAAATCCCAATTATAAGTTATAACTAATCAAATAAAAATGAGCAAATCCATTTTAATAGCTTGTGTTATTGCATTCACCATTTTAACGTCACCTTTGAATGTTATAACAGTCCATAGTTTAACGCAATGTGAAATAGCATTAGATCTTGTAAAACCATGTTTGAAGTACCTCTGGGCTCCACCAGATGCTAAGCCATCACCAGCTTGTTGTAGTGGCGTAGATAAAGTGAACCGAAGTGTTAAAACGTATGAAGAACGTAAATATATGTGCATTTGTTTGTCTACTGCAGCAGCTATCACTGATGCCGATCAATACAAATTTACCAATTTGCCTAAATTATGTGGTATTACCTTATTTGCGCCCATTGGTCCAAAGTTGGATTGTAACAGGTAATTCTTACTTTTCAAAATTAAATAATCATTATTTTTAAAAGAAATTTGAGAATCAATCTCTAATCTTTAGTTTTCTCAAAAAAATTTGTGTGCAGTATTAAAATTTAAGGTGAAGAAGAAATCGGGATCAAAATGAAGATATTAGATAAAAAGTTGATTTAGTGTATAAGAAAATTTCTATGAATAATAAAACTAGCCTTCAAAAAAAAAAATTCAGTACCTTATTGCACAAAATCAAAATTTAATTTGCTCAAATAAATTTACATTTTGTAGTTAGTAATTACCATTTTTATGTGGTTGGACAAAAAACCAAAATTTTGAGTTGACGAAATTGTACAATGCTACAATAGTTTGTATCCTCTGTTTTTTTTTTTCCATGCCGCAATAGTTAGCTTCTCTCTTCTTCTAGAGGGGAAAAACCTCTCTATCTAGGATTTTTTTTTCCGCCGGAGTGCGATCTCTGTTCCGAACTAATTTGGTTTAAAGATGACAAAATTATTGTGTTTGGTACGTATTTCTGACATACGAATTATGAACAACAAAAGTTCCATCACTCAGTTGCTTTACTTGAAGATCCATGAGATCATTGATGTTTTTCCCATACTCATCTGGTTCATTTGTTTCAAATTTGAAATAACTTTTAACACTTGTTGGTTTTCTTGATATGACATTGCCACATGCTTTACAAATATTGATTGATTCCATAGTTTGAGATTCATCCCAATGTAGCAATCATTTGTGGTTCTTATCCATGAAAGAACCACTTGACCTTATTCATTGAAAGTCCAACGTACACTTTAATCTTGGTGAACATCATAGTTAATCAAACATCATAGAGGTGGCTCACACAGTCAAACTAATCAAATTTTCCGAAAGTCCCTGAACATAGTGCACATTCATCTGCTTGTGTACATTTGATCCTTCAAGTTTTCATTCCCCTTTTGATTGTTCCTTCTACACGTCCACCAAAAATCAGGTTGCTTTCCTTCACTATAGTGTAATCTCTCGGAGATTTTTTACTACCAGTCCATGTCTGGAACATCCACTGTTGAAATACCAAGGTTGACTTTCAACTAAGAGGATGGAAGTGTATAAGGTGCAACCTGTTTATGATATTTATCTGCTTTTCTCACCCAAACACATGAAAAAATCATTATAGTGTTGGTTTAGAATCGGTTACGCCCATGATTAAGGCATAATACCAAGTCAGTTTTATTAAATGACAGTTATGCATCTGTATTAAACGAACAGATGCGTCTTTTGTCCTTCGTGTCTCTTGAACGTAACTCTTGTTCTTTATGTCTCTTGGACACATCTCATGTGCTGTATATATAACAGACATTGCAGAAAAAGAAAAATAACAGTTCTGAGTTCATAAGAATTCAAGAGAAAGACAGAAACAAGAATAAAACAGAGACGTTAGGAAAACAGAGAGAACGACTCGGAGAGGCACTTGATCGGTGATAAGTGGTTGATATCCGCTTGTGATATCTTCCCTGACTTCTTCCAATTCCAGATTACATCGTAGTTGTATCTTCTGATACATACAGTCGAAAGGTACGCTTTCAGTTTACACGCTTCCGCAACGTTAAACTCGAATAATGGTATCAGAGCATTGGAATCTATCCTGGAATTCTATAGGTTGTTAGTTTTGATTAGCGATCATAGTTTCTGGATTTAAGTATCGTGTTCATATTTGCGTGTTTGAGAAACAGAGTCAAGTTACGTGACGTTAATTGGTTACGTACGTGACGTTGATATGATGTTGTTCTCATTATTCACATATATGAATTTTGGTCTCGTTATTTATAAGTGAATTATTAGAAACTGGAATTAGTTGGAATAATCACATAGTGATCGTTGATTTAAGTAGTTAGAATCAATATTATTTTGTGGACATGTCTTCACATGAAATCGTTGATAAAGACGATCATGTATAAATTAATATGTTTCATTGGTTGATTCATATATATTTTTTTTCTCAATGAGAAAGTGGGAGTTTTGATTATGTTCAGAACTTAAAATTTTAAATGAAACAAATTAATTTATTATAATCAGATTATAACATGAGTGATGATTGGGAACATAGTGATCTCTCGATCTTGTGTTATGAATCAAATTTATTCTAAATTAATTTGTGTTCTTTGTAAAATTATGTGTTGTATATTGGAAATATGCAAAGGAACTAATGGCTTTAAAAATGTTATAAAGAAAGGGATGTCTTCTGCTTGTAAGAACATTATTGCTGAGCTTAACAGAGGAGAAAAACTGGAAGGTGACAATTACGATATTTGGTATCGCAAAGTCCAGTATGTCCTTGAAGAGCAAGAGGTGAAAGAGACTCTTTTCCAACTCATGGAAGAACCTGAGCAGGGTACTACGGCTCAACACATAAGAGACCAAGATGCATATAATGCTTGGAAAAGAAAGAATAGCATCACTCGTATTACATTGCTGAGTTGTATGCAAGATGATCTGATGTGTGAGTTTGAGGAGTACGAAACTGCGAAAAGTATTTGGGATGCCTTAAAGGAGAAATTTGGTGCAACATCGGCAACAAAGGTTAGGAGACTTAATCAAAAGTTTAATGACTACAAGAAGCGCCCAAATCATGCTATGAGGCAGCATCTTAGGGTCATGTCAAACATGATTAGAGAGCTTAAAACTGCTGGACAGATCATATCTGACGAACAGCAAGTACAAGCAGTTCTCCGCTCATTACCGGAAAGTTGGGATCATATGAAAATTCAAATGACTCACAATGACAATGTCAAGACTTTCGAAGACATTTCACGTCATCTTGAATTAGAGGATGAGCGCTTAGAGGCTGCTAGACCTTTCAATGAAGCCAACTATGCGAGTTCAAGCTTAGGCATGAAACGCAAGAGAGGTAACTTCGGTAATAAGGCTTCCGAACAACCTAATCCTAAGAAGCAAAAGAAATTTGCCAAGCGTGGCAAGAAAGGAGGGAGAAAAGATAAAACCAAAATGAAATGCTACAATTGTGATGCAATGGGTCATTTTGCTCGTGAATGCACTGAGGCAAAGAAGGTATTATCTTTAAATACTCCTCGTAAATATGCTTATGTTTCTAGTTTAAAGGTTACACATTTGATGGTTTTATTGTACTCGATTGTAATACAACTACATCTAGTGATAATAATAATAATAATGATTGTTATTCATTTGTCACAAGTTCTACTAACATTGAAACAGATGTGTGGCATGCAAGACTTGGTCACATAGGAGTTGATCGAATGAAGAGATTGGCTAAAGAAGGCCTTTTAGGCTCACTAGCCCAAATCGATCTTAATACATGTGAATCATGTCTTGCTGGAAAAGCAATAAGAAAACCATTTGGAAAGGCAACCAGAGCCGAATATCCATTGCAATTAATTCATTCAGACATATGTGGTCCGATGAATGTGAGGGCGAGACATGGAGCTTCGTATTTCATCACTTTTACAGATGATTACACAAGATTCGGGCATGTATACTTAATTTCACATAAGTCAGAAGCACTAGAGTGTTTTAGACGTTATGTTACTTTGGTCGAAAATCAATTGGATAAGACTATTAAATGCCTAAGAACGGATCGAGGTGGTGAATATCTATCTGAACAGTTTAAAGAACTGTGTGATGAAAAGGGTATTGTTAGACAGTTAACTACCCCGTATACACCACAACAAAATGGTGTATCGGAAAGAAGGAATCGAACGCTCCTTGAGATGGTTAGATCAATGATGGCACAAGCTAATCTTCCTGTTTCGTACTGGGGAGATGCATTGCTTACTGCTGCCTATGTTCTTAATCTCGTGCCCTCCAAATCTGTTACTTCAACCCCTTATGAATTATGGACAGGAAGAAAACATGTTCTTACTCATTTAAGGCCTTGGGGATCAGCAGCATTTGTTCGCGATATTTCTCACCCTCATGGGAAATTAGGCCCTAGAGGAAAGAAATGTATCTTTATAAGATACTCTGAGCACTCTAAAGGATATGTGCTAATTGGTGAACAAACGGATGGGAGTGTAACAGAGGTCGAATCACGAGATGTTACGTTTTTGGAAAATGATTTTCCTAAGAAGGGAGAGATTGATAAAGAATTTCATCTTAGAGAAGTAATTGACCCAGAGGATACTTCTCCTATTATCCAACCTATGGAAGTTGATGCAAGTTTAAATGGACTGCCTCAACTTAGTGGGAGAAATACATTGGTTGATAATTCTTCTATGATGAAATCGCAGGAGTTTGAAATGCGTAGAAGTAGCCGTGGAAAGATCCCTCGACGTCGTTTTGAGATCGAAGGGGAAGCTTTCATGGTGGCATTGCATGATGACTTCGAGCCTAAATCTGTTCATGAGGCTCTCTCTTGCCCAAACTCAGACGAATGGAACGGTGCAATAGGAGAAGAACTAGAATCTATGAAAGTAAACCATGTATGGGACTTGGTTGATCTTCCGCCAGACCGACGAGCGATCGGAAATAAATGGGTCTTTAAGATCAAATATAAGGCGGATGGATCCATAGACAGATATAAGGCACGCTTGGTGGCGAAAGGATACACCCAACAAGAAGGCATAGACTATGAGGAAACTTTTTCACCTGGGGTGAGGTTTGCCTCTATTCGGCTTATTCTATCCATTGTTGCGGGACTGGATTTAGAACTACATCAGATGGACGTTAAGACTGCGTTTCTTAACGGCGAACTAGAAGAAGAAATTTACATGTAACAACCAGTTGGTTTCATTGTAAAAGGACAGGAGAACAAAGTTTGCAAACTTAAACGTTCTATATATGGCCTAAAACAATCTTCTAGGCAGTGGTATTTTCGTTTTCATCAAGTTATAACATCTTATGATTTTATGATGATTAACGAAGATCACTGTGTCTATGTCAAGAGTACTGGACAATCTTTTGTTATTTTATCTCTATATGTCGATGATATTCTTTTGGCCGGAAACGATATGGAGTTCCTTACAACCATTAAAAAATGGTTATCATCTAATTTTGAGATGAAGGACGTGGGAGAAGCCGATTACGTGCTTGGTGTTAAGATACGCCGGGATCGATCTAAGAAATTATTAGCTCTTTCACAAGAGTCATACATCCGTAAAATCCTTGAAAGGTTTAAAATGCACACATGTAATCCCATTGACACTCCAATCGCAAAAGGTGAAGGCCTAAGCCTTAGTATGTGTCCTAAGACCCCAGATGAAAAAAAAGAGATGGAAAAGGTCCCATACGCTAGTGCTGTGGGCAGTTTGATGTACGCAATGATGTGTACTCGACCGGATATTTGTTATGCTGTTGGCTTGGTAAGTCGTTACCAGTCAAACCCCGGAAAGAAACACTGGATGGCGGTCAAAAGGATCCTAAGATACTTGAAAGGAACGATGGATTATTCTTTGTGTTATCAAGGAAGTAATTTACATTTGACGGGTTACTCAGATGCCGATTGGGCTGGCGACCTTGATGAGCGTAGATCAACTTCAGGATATGCTTTCTTGCTAAGTGATGGTGCCATTACTTGGAGCAGTAAGAAACAAAGTTGTACAGCCTTGTCTACCATGGAGGCTGAGTTTATGGCTTGTTCAGCATCGGTTCAAGAGGCTGTATGGTTAAGGAGTTTTCTGAAAAGCCTTAACATCACACCAAATCCTTCACACCCTGTTATGATTCATTGTGACAACCAAGCTTGCATTGCTTATATGAAAGATCCAAAGTATCATGGAAGGACCAAGCACATTGAGATCAAGCATAGTTTCGTAAGAGACATTGTAGCAAAGAAGGAAGTGATACTAAAGTACATCTCTACGCATAAAATGGTAGCTGATCCTTTCACTAAGCCTATTCCTAGAGACATTTTTAATGCTCATGTTCGAGCTCTAGGTTTGCGCAGGATATAAGAGATGTATCAGTAATCTTTGCTATTTGACATTGTATTTATGTTTTACACATACCTTACAGTATTTAAATCATGTTATACATTTGTTTCTTTTACCTTATATACTTACATATTAATATTAAAAGGAGTTATCAAGTCTGAGATTGGTTCACTCACATGAACAATCGCCACATATTTCTTGGTGAAAGTATGAGATGAGACATTATAAGCTTGACATCAGTGGGAGAATTCCCCATATTTCTTATATTTGTCGCCTTAGAAAGGAAGTTAAGATGAGGTATTAAATTGGAATACCGATCATGATAAACCCAGAATCATGAACACTTGATAAAGCTGGATAAGTACGTAACTTAAACGCTAGAAAGCTAAAGAGTAGTACATTGATCCACATAGTGATGTTTGATTTATTAAATCGACACATCTATATGAGCAAGATAATCACTATGACATGTGAGTCATACCACATGTGCTAAAGGACCATATAGGAAGCGAGTGATCAATCTTTCCCTCTCTCTCGCAATGTGAGTTCCTATAAAACCAATTTTTGGTTTAAAGTTACCCTTGAACTTTCCACTATGTACTTAAAGGGATGTGTTTGTGTATGCTACTTTAACATGTTCTTCGACGGTGATAAAATAATTAGCCTTATGAGACATGTTAAGAAAGCAGTAAATTCAGAACTTATGGACATGAGAACGGAAAGGAAAATCATTTGTTTATATGTTAGCATATGTGTTTGCTGGCCAGCCACTATATCACTTAATTGGAGTTAGAATATAGTGAACACATGATGTATGAGAAAGTCCAATATATGCTTAAGGGATAAGATATATTAAGACCAATATAAAAGACAAATGGGTTTGGGGAACAGAGATACATAATGACATAAGAATTTTTCATCTTAGGGTTGTAGCAAATGTGTATCTCTAACAAGTATACATTTTAGCTCCCAAAATGCAGGTATGCTCGAAAGGGGTCACACGGTTCATTTGCCGTATGATTCCCGTGTCATGATCTTCAAGATTGTTTTCCTACTACTAACATCGTTCTAGTCTGGTTCCCACTATCATGTGCGAGTGGGAGATGTTGGTTTAGAATCGGTTACGCCCATGATTAAGGCATAATACCAAGTCAGTTTTATTAAATGACAGTTATGCATCTGTATTAAACGAACAGATGCGTCTTTTGTCCTTCGTGTCTCTTGAACGTAACTCTTGTTCTTTGTGTCTCTTGGACACATCTCATGTGCTGTATATATAACAGACATTGCAGAAAAAGAAAAATAACAGTTCTGAGTTCATAAGAATTCAAGAGAAAGACAGAAACAAGAATAAAACAGAGACGTTAGGAAAACAGAGAGAACGACTCGGAGAGGCACTTGATCGGTGATAAGTGGTTGATATCCGCTTGTGATATCTTCCCTGACTTCTTCCAATTCCAGATTACATCGTAGTTGTATCTTCTGATACATACAGTCGAAAGGTAAGCTTTCAGTTTACACGCTTCCGCAACGTTAAACTCTAATATATAGTATGGATCATACCTTTGTTGATTCATCAATCTCCTCACTTTGGCTTCAAACTTGTAGCAGTGCCTCTTGATGTGCCCATTCTTTCCTCAGTAGTAGCATCCATGTGTATTTCTTCTTTCGGTTTTGATTTTTGGGACTTTGCTAGGACAGACTCTGTGTTGTTTCCTTTGACGAAATTAGCAAAAAAAAAATTGTAACCATTGATGTACCTCCTTGATAACCAAGACCATAAATAAAAATTTTCAGGTCTTCCCATTGTCAAGACATTTTCCTAGTCCTCTCCTTTGTACCATCGTTGAGCATGATAATCTTCTTTTTGGTTTCCATAAGCGCTTGTTCAAGTACCTTACTCTTCTCCCTCTCACAGCCAAGTTCTTTCTTCAATCTATCATTTATGGCTCCAGCAAAATCTTTTCATTTATCAGTGGCATGTTCTCTTGAATGACCTTCATCAAACTCTTATACAAATCATACAAGAACTTTTGACTTCTTTGATAACGAAGTTATAGACGATACTACAATTCGATAGTTTGAAAAATAACAATCACTTGATATAATTAAAATCAGAGACAAGCTTTGACAATATATAACTCTTTTTTTAAACAGTAAAACCATACATTACTATAGTATCTTCTATGTATATATATGATCGGATGAATTCAATGATATACTAGATTCTAACCCACACAATGTGTGGAAGTAAATATTTTTTGGTAATTTTTTTTTTAATTAAAAATTAGGTAATATTTAGTTTGCTAAGATTTATATTAAAGATTTTAGGAGAATATATTAGTTTTAGATTTGAGATTGTGTTGGACTCCATTATTTTTTAGTCAGATGTATGGATTTGTTCTTAAAAATATATTTTAACAATGGTATTTAATATAATTTAGATTAGATTTTAGTTTTATATTTTCAAATGTACTTCCATAATAATAGTATACAAAAAGTCACTTAAAGATAATGTTTACCATAGCATACAAACAATAAGATTTTAAATATCAAACCATTTGTACTTTCAAGTTTTTTTTCCTAATATAATATTAAAAGTACAGATTTTATGTAAGAAGATAAAAATACAAGTGGCACATGATCTAATTATTAAAATTCATTTTTCAACAATGTATGTATCAACTATGATGTTACAATACGGGAATGTTTTGTTTTAAAATTAAAATAGTTTTTTTTTTTTTTGGTTTTAAAATTAAAATAGTTCACAAAATAGTTTAACCAAAATTATACAAGTATATACTTTATCTCTATATTCTGATTTGAGAAGTTGTAACGCCCGTGTTCCAAAAATGGAGTTTTTGGAAATTAAAACCGGGATTTATGCGTAGATTTTTCTGGGAAAATAATTCCGAGAATTTCTGGAGTAATTGGAAGTTGCACGCATTTTTCCCGTAAGGGGGTGTTCGGAGTTAATTTAGGAGTTTGGGGTCAGTTTGTGAATTTTTTCGGGAATTCAGGGACCCAAATCCTAAATTAACGCCCGTGTTCCGAAAAAGAGAAATTTCGGAATTTCACCCGGGATTTATGCGGAGTTTCTCTGAAAAGTATTTTCGGGAATTTTCGGGTAACATAGAGGTTACGCTGCATTTTTCCCGTAGGGGTGTGCGGGATCGTTTTGGAAGTTTGGGGTCCGTTTGTGAACTTTTGAGAAGTTCAGGGACCAAATCTTATTTATCTTTAAACTGATTTAATCAGTTGCACCAACCATTCCACCATCCTTCTCCACAAAGCAGCCTACACTTCTAGAGTACCCACCTATGCACCTATTTTTCCACACCTATCTCCCTACAAAGCAGCCACTATCTTTCTCCACCAAAGCCACTCTCATCTCCTTTAGCTGAATCTGCCGACACTTGATTCAGAGAGAACAGAGAGAGAGAGAGAGAGAGAGAGAGAGAGAGAGAGAGAGAGGGAGAAGAGAGAAGAGAGAAGGCTGAAGTTTGTCTTGAATCATAGAAGGGGAGGTGGGCTTGTGTTGGTGTGGGTGTGGAGAGCAAGCGAGGCTGAGAGCTTGAGAGCGGTGTGGGCGTGGAGAGCTTGAGGAGGTGAGTCTTGGTGGCTGAGTGGGCGTGTGAGTCTCGAGGAAAAAGGAGACGGAGGTTGCTGTGGTGGTGTGCAAAAGAGGAGTAAGTTGGAGAGCTGTTTCGTGGGTGAGAAGGAAAAAGGAGTTTGACCTAGCAAATCGTTTGCAAAGGTAGCGAATTTTTGTGGAGTTGTAGTTAAGTCTTATATCTAGATGTACCAATTTGCGGAATTGAATTTGAGTTAGTATTCTAAAAGTTATTCACGTTTCCGTGAGGCGCTCTGTTTCAGACGCGAACCGGACCAACGTGGATTCAAAGGGCAATCGCGAGTTCCTCTGTCGTCGGATCATCTTGAAACATTGAAGTTAGCTTCAGGACTTTTGGGGGTTGAGTTTCAACGGTGGGATTGAGCTTTCAACGGTTAGTCGTTGATTTATTCATGTTTTGTTTCGAGGTGCGTAAGTGTTGAAGGTGATCGTGTAGGGTCGATCTGGCCAGGATCGATCGATCTAGCCTTGTTTGGTCGATCTGAGAAGTTCACGCAAGTTGGGATCGATCGATCTAAGCCAAGATCGATCGATCTGGTGTTTCAAGTGAGTCAATCTTGTGTTTTAAGGTTCTTATTGGTTTTATTTTTAGGCAAGCGTTTGGAGATTGAAGTGTTTTCATCCCGGGAAGTTTTTGGGATTTTCCGTGCGTAGCTAAAGGTGAGTGCAGGACCGTAAGCTTATCTAAGCGATTGGGTTATTTGATGTGTTTGCATGATTGTAGGCCGTGTGATCTCTGGTGGATCTAGATCGAGTGTTTCTTGAGATGGTTGATTTGTTTGCGGTATTTTCGTGTTTAATACGTTGAATAATTTTAATCGTTTGTGTGTATAGCTTGTAGACGGGAGGAGTGCCTCACTAAGTATTTGTTGAAATACTTATGCATCTCTTTTATGTGTTGCAGAAAAAGAGTCGTGTAACCGTGGAATCAAGGCGAGGAAGAGGGGATGATCTAAACTCGTTGTGTGTTTAAATGTTTTCGGTTTAGCATTTAAAAGTGTTTTTATTGTTGAATGATGATCGATCGATCTCGAGTCCGGTTTCTCGTTTATCGAGAACCGTTATAGACAACAGAAATTGTCTATGAAAGCCAAGGTGGCTATACAGACCAACTTCGACTCTCAACTCAAGTCGTCGTATTCTGGAAAGATCAAGCGATCCATTATTCTTTCGGTTGTTTAAAAGTGTTTTGTTATTGTTGGGGTGTTGATTAATTATTATGCATGAGTAGTTGCATTTTAATTGATTGGGGAAATAATTAATATTTATGGGAATATTAATTATTTAAAAAAAAAAATTCGAGTGCGGTCGTTTCAGAAGTACATTAAAATAAGAGGTGGACAAACAAGAACTCGGGATAAGATTTTGTAGGAATATAAACGAGGCGAAAACCGAAATTCGCAAAACGAGAAACCTGACAATAAAAATGAAAACATGTATTCAATCATTATGCATATAAAAATAAACCAAAAATCAAATGATGAAAAAAATATTTGGTTTGTTATTTACTTAATAATTAAAAACTTAAAAGTGAAAGACAAACCAACATATAGTCAATAAACACAATTATATACACAAAAATTCACTTAAAGATAATGCTTACCATAGCAGACAAAAAAAAATAAGATTTTAATTATAAAACCAATTGTACTTTCAAGATTTTTAACCTAATATACTCTTTAAAATACAGATTTTATGTAAGAAGATAAAAGTACAAGTGGAAAAGGATCCACAAACAAATTATCACAATGAGACACATAGTTTCTAGAAATCACACTGAGACTTGTATAAATAATATTACACTGTAAACCAAATAAGAACCACAAAAATATTCCCAATCACAATTACTCAAATAAAAATGAGCAAATCCATTTCAGTAGCTTTTGTTGTTGCAATCACCATTTTAGCGTCACCTTTTAATGTTATAACAGTGCATAGTTTAACACAATGTGAAATAGCAACAAATCTTGTTAAACCATGTTTATCTTACCTTTGGGCTCCACCAGATGCTAAGCCATCACCAGATTGTTGTAGTGGCTTAGATAAAGTGAACCAAGGTGTCAAAACGTTTGAAGATCGTAAATATATGTGTATTTGTTTGTCGACTGAAGCAGCAATCTCTGGTGCCGGTCAATACAAATTTACCAATTTGCCTATATTTTGTGGTATAACCTTATTTGCACCTATTAGTCCAACATTGGATTGTAACAGGTAATTCTTGCTTTTCAAAATTGAATAACAACTCTCTACTTACGTTTCTTGGCTAATGTCTTAATTGGTTTGTAGGTTTAATCAAAGTTTAAAGTTTCTTGGCATTACTTCATTTTGTTCTGAGAATATATCTCTATTCATTTTTGTCAATCTATTTTTTGCAGTATTAAAGTTTAAATTGAAGAAGTCGGAATCAAAATGAAGATATTAGATATATAAAAAAAAGTTTATATAATGTATAAGAAAAATTCATAAGAATAATATAAAAAGACTTAAAAAAAAAAAAAAAAGTCAGTACCTTTTTGTGGGCAATAAGGTTGCCAGGCACAAATCTAAAATTATTTTGCTTAAAAAACAACACATTTTTTTATTTAGTAATTAGCATTTTCATGTGGTTGGACAAAAAAATAAAAACTTACGAGTTCACGTTATTGTCACAATAGTTTTTTTTTTTCTCATTGTGGTTTTCAGTTCCATAATAGTTAGCACAGGTAAGTTTTTCATACTGTTTTAAAAAAAAAAAAAAAAAAAAAAAAAAAAAAAAAAAAAAAAATTCGCGGGCCCCACTGTGACTTCTTCTTCTTCACGAAACTGCTTCTCTACCTCTACCCTTTGTTTTTCACGATTTCAGAACCATTTCTCTCTCAAATCTCCACCAAAATCATCGATTTTTGTCTCTAAATTCGAGTTTTAACTGAATTTTTCGCATTCTCCCTACTTTAGCTTCCCTATTTCGCGTTATCTTCTTCGAATCCGAGGTAATGAAATCGCCAAAACCATCCTTTTGTGGTTTAACCTTGGACTTTCTCTATTGCTCAGTTTGGTGTTTCGATTGTCTAATAGTTGTGCTTTAAATGATGTTTGTTAATCACTATAGGCACCACTCGCTTGATTATATGGTTTGATTGAAGAATTTTGTGAGAATTCAAGTTTTAGGGTTCTTAAGAGGGGAAAATCGAAATTTAGGGAAATTTGGGGGTTAAAGTCTCATTAGATAGGGAATGACGTTTTGAGTATGTTCTTAAGAGACTAGCAACATTAAAAACGTTTTGATGATGATTTATGCAATTATTACTAAGGAAAATCGAGAAATTATGATCAATGCTCTAAATGTGGCTACATGATAAGCTTGATTCGATGTTAGTGAACTTTGGTGATGATTTTCGGTTACTTTGAAGCTTATAGGGTTGATCAAAGTTTAATCTCCATATTACTACACTAAGCCTTTGAACATGTTTGAATAAACCCATTGAAGTGTAGTCTTACGTTGTTTCAAGTCTCTTGTAGGTACAATGCCACCAACCACCCGAGCTAAACGGGACACCACTACGGCCGCTTCCAAGGCATCCGCAGCAAACGCAACAAAATCCAAAGGAAAAGGCCAAGCCACGGGGGAGAGCTCCAAACAAACGGGCAAACGAGTTCAAACTCAAACCTAAGCTGCATGGAATCGGAAGCGGGTACGTGGAAGCGGAAGCGTTTGGAAGCGGGGAAACGTGTTTTTAAAAAAAAAATAGGAAACGGGTACGTGTTAGAAGCGTGTATACATATATATATATATATATGTATATATATGATAAAATACCAAACATAAAATCATATTAAAAAGATGTTTAAAGTTTAAACAATATTCAATACATAATTAAAATATTGCAACTCAATAAAAGATAAAAATAGCGTTTGAAGTCACATGCCGATACCATCGCCATCATTTTCATTTTCATCAGAGAAAACCTTTCGAGAATGATCAACAGATGAACAAACCTAACGAGAATGGTCAAGAGATGGTGCACAACGGTGGAGATGCTGGATCTATGAATCGCTTTAAAGTTTTAAGTTTTCAACGTTTCATCTTCTTTTTTTTTTTTTTTTTTTGACATCTAACGTTTCAGCTTCTAAATTGGACGGATACAGATACAGTCATACATGTGACCCCTTTTTCCCGGAACTTTGCTAATTAGGTTGGCCCAAGCCGCCCAACAAACAAATAAACCAAAAAAAAAAGCTTCCAATACGATTCCAACTCGGAATCGAACGCTTCCTACGCGATTCCAAAAGCTCCTTTTTTGGAAACGCGATTCCAAGACGCTTCCTCGCGCTTCCGGGCGCTTCCGCCGACGCTTCCGATTCCGGAGTGGGAAACGGACCTCCTCCGGCGCTTCCGTGCAAGGTAGACTCAAACTGCCGCTACTAAAAAAAGGCCTCATCTTCAAGATCAACCTCAACCCCCTCAAGAAAACCTCACACCAACGGGTCTGATTACGGATAGACACAAAACGGACTTTGAGTGCTTCAAAAAGATAGAAATATGTCCAACCCGCTTCATCTCGTCGAGCTTCCTTGAGAGGGTGGGCATAGTGGAGGATGTGCGTCCGATTATAAACAATATGGGACTCACCAAGTTCTCGGAGACCCGAGACTACGCTCATCTCGAACTCGTTAGGGAGTTCTTTCCTTCGGTGGAGCTTAAGTACAAAAGGGTGAGCAAACCTAGACCGGAAGAGGGAGTCCTACACTTCATTCTTTGGAACGTAACCTATGCACTCATCGTCGCGGAAATTTGCGACATCAACGGTTTCAAAAACGGAAGCGAGACAAAGTTTGGAGATTTTAAAGAAGCGGATTCTTTTTGGGATACAATAGCTATAGAAAGCGCCGAGTGAAACCCAAAGTCCAGTCTAATAAGGAATCCCGCAATCCGCTATGCTCACAAGTTCCTTGCCAACACTTTCTTTTCGAGACATGCAACGGGTGGAGTGAGGAGAGATGAGTTGACACTTCTTTTCAAAGGCGTGAGAAACCTTATGGTTGATAGCGATGGAGCTTTGTTTGACGATATTGGGGATGAGGATGTGAATTTGGGATGTTTGTTTGCTAAGGAGTTGGTCCGGGTACGAGCTTGGGGGAGATCAACATCTGAACCCCATTGTTACTTGGGAAGCTTGCTAACGGCTATATTCCGTAAGATAGGGATCGACTTGCAAAGTTACTATCAAGACCTATCACGAGCAGCCCTTGACCACGCCTATTTTGTGTCATGTGTCTTTCTCGAGGACACAACGAATGCGCGAGAGTATCGCTACTTGTATACCACCCGTAGCAAGGACAAGCGCACCCTTCCTCTCCCCAACACTGCATTGACGTCTTTAGCATCGATGGACAACATACGTTTTGAGCATGTGGGGGAAGCTCTTACCGTAGTAGAACGAAAAGGAAAAAGGCAACAGTCCGAGGAACTCCCAACTGATGAGCTTCACGACGCGGGTGATCCATGGGAACTCCCAGAATTAAAATTCAAGCCAAAGACCGCACGAGAGAAAATACTTTTCAGCGCCTATAAAATGCAAAACAAGATAAATAAGGTGATGAGGAGCAGATTCAATTGGCTTAAGTCGAAGATAAAGAAGCTTCCCGGTTACGTCTCCGATGAAGACGAGTTCATAAGGGAAGAAGAAGCGCGGGAAAACCCGAGGAGACACGAAGATCACAGCAAGCAGCACATTGAGGATGCGGGACGTTCTAGTTACCACGGGGCTCGAAATGATCAAGAAGAATTTGATGCACCAGAGTTCGACTACCAAGCTCAATCAAGCTATGTGGGTGACTACGGGGATCGTTTCTATCCAACAACGTATGATCTAGGCGGATCGAGCTCCTTCCATCCATGAGGCTCCAAGGTATCGCCTTTCCCATTCTTGTATATATTAGTTTTCTTTAAGCTTCGCATTTTCTTTTGATTTTCTATGTCTCTTCCTTGGATTGTTCTCACACAGAGACGGTGCGAAATAAGTTTGGGGGAGAGGCATATATCTAACGTTGTGTTTTCTTTTCAAACCAATGACTCTCTTTTTGCTTTTGTTATTCTCCTTGACTTCTCTATTCTTATGTGTGAGAATAATCCAAGGAAGAGACATAGAAAATCAAAAGAAAATGCGAAGCTTAAAGAAAACTAATATATACAAGAATGGGAAAGGCGATACTTTGGAGCCTCATGGATGGAAGGAGCTCGATCCGCCTAGATCATACGTTGTTGGATAGAAACGATCCCCGTAGTCACCCACATAGCTTGATCGAGCTTGGTAGTCGAACTCTGGTGCATCAAATTCTTCTTGATCATTTCGAGCCCCGTGGTAACTAGAACGTCCCGCATCCTCAATGTGCTGCTCGCTGTGATCTTCGTGTCTCTTCAGGTTTTCCCGCGCTTCTTCTTCCCTTATGAACTCGTCTTCATCGGAGACGTAACCGGGAAGCTTCTTTATCTTCGACTTAAGCCAATTGAATCTGCTCTTCATCACCTTATTTATCCTGTTTTGCATTTTATAGGCGTTGAAAAGTATTTTCTCTTGTGCGGTCTTTGGCTTGAATTTTAATTCTGGGAGTTCCCATGGATCACCCGCGTCGTGAAGCTCCTCGGACTGTTGCCTTTTTCTTTTTCGTTCTACTATGGTAAGAGCTTTCCCCTCATGCTCAAAACGTATGTTGTCCATCGATGCTATAGACGTCAATGCAGTGTTGGGGAGTGGAAGGGTGCGCTTGTCCTTGCTACGGGTGGTATACAAGTAGCGATACTCTTGCGCATTCGTTGTGTCCTCGAGAAAGACACATGACACAAAATAGGCGCGGTCAAGGGCAGCTCGTGATAGGTCTTGATAGTAACTTTGCAAGTCGATCCCTATCTTACGGAATATAGCCGTTAGCAAGATTCCCATGTAACAATGGGGTTTAGATGTTGATCTCCCCCAAGCTCGTACCCGTACCAACTCTTTAGCAAACAAACATCCCAAGTTCACATCCTCATCCCCAATATCGTCAAACAAAGCTCCATCGCTATCAACCATAAGGTTTCTCACGCCCTTGAAAAGAAGTGCCAACTCATCTCTCCTTACTCCTCCCGTTGCACGTCTCGAAAAGAAAGTGTTGGCAAGGAACTTGTGAGCATAGCGGATTGCAGGATTCCTTATTAGACTGGACTTTGGGTTTCCCTCGGCGCTTCCTATAGCTATTGTATCCCAAAAAGAATCCGCTTCTTTAAAATCTCCAAACTTTGCCTCGCTTCCGTTTTTGAAACCGTAGATGTCGCAAATTTCCGCGATGGTGAGTGCATAGGGTACGTTCCAAAGAATGAAGTGTAGGACTCCCTCTTCCGGTCTAGGTTTGCTCGCCCTTTTGTACTTAAGCTCCACCGTAGCAAAGAACTCCCTAACGAGTTCGGGATTAGAGTAGTCTCGAGTCTCCGAGAACTTGGTGAGTCCCATATTGTTTATAATCGTACGCACATCCTCCACTATGCCCACCCTCTCAAGGAAGCTCGACGAGATGAAGCGGGTTGGACATATTTCTATCTTTTTGAAGCACTCAAAGTCCATTTTGTGTCTATCCGTAATCAGACCCGTTGGTGTGGGGTTTTCTTGAGGGGTTGAGGTTGATCTTGAAGATGAGGCCTTTTTTTAGTAGCGGCAGTTTGAGTTTGAACTCGTTTGCCCGTTTGTTTGGAGCTCTCCCCCGTGGCTTGGCCTTTTCCTTTATCTTTTGTGTGTGTTTGGTCTCTTTCTTGAATTTTATTTCACGCCGAGACGGTGTGAAGTAAGTTTGGGGGAGAGACCCGTCTCTAATCTTGTGTTTTGTGGTCTTATTTTTCTTTTTGCATACTTGAGTCTCATGCATACATCTATGTGCATAGAAAAGCCCAAAAATTTGAAAATTTTGAAAAATACAAAAAGAAACATGTAGGTTTGCATTTGCATATTGCCTTTAAGATTGAGTCTAAAAGCATATAGATTTTCATTTACATATGCATTGGGGATATTTGCCTAGTTGAAGTTCAATTTTGGATTGAGATCGAAGCCCTTGTTCATAGTTACTTGATGCATTATTTCAATCTTGAAAAAATGGAAAATCCATCATTGGACCCTTTCCTCTTTCGAAAATCTTGATCATTGTGAGCTTTGCATGATTTTCCATTTCAACTCTCTTTATTATTGGACATAACTTGAATCTAATTTCTTGCTTAGGGAGTTAAAATGCGTGTTCACGGGTTTCAATAGACACATTCGAGTTATCTTATACCTATTTTACCACCCTTGCTAACTTGAATGGCCATCTTCATCTTTAAGATGGTTTTCCCACCTTAACCCTTACCATTCTCTTTCAAACCATGCATCGATTTTGATTGAGTGAGGTCTCTTGTGTGCTTTCATTTGCAAAATCCCTAGAGAAGGTGATCGACAAGTCCTCTCTTCCATTAGACTAAGAATGTAATTGTCGCTTAGGAATGGTTGGTGATCTTTGATAGGAAATAGTCATTAGAATGAAGGACAAGTGTGGTAAGTCTGAAAAATAGTCTTGTATATATAAAAGCTTCTAGAGAACACCTATGAAAAGAAATAGTTGCTCAAATGTGAAAAAAAAAGAAAAGAAAAATGGATAGTGCTTTCTCCCTATAGTTGAAAAGTTCATAAAAGGAAAGAGAGAGCACCAAAAAAAGAGGAAAAGAATGATTAAAGATCAATGAGCATGTGTTTGTATATGAAAATGTTCTCTAGTTAGCCAAAAAGGAAAAGAAGAGACTCGAGTTAAAGTCCTTATAAAGATTAAAGCTCATTGCTTGGGTGACTAAGGGTTTTGGGATAAGATGTTCAATGCATTTTTTTAGACATAGGGATTGAGGTTCATAATTTAAATGCCTAAGAGTTTTGGGGAATAAGATGTTCAAGTCATGGGATAAACATAGATAAATAGATGAAGACATGAGAATGGGTAGGATCATGGAAGAGAGTCTTGTACCAACATTTGGTCACATTCTCCTTTGCTTTTGCGAAGTGATTTGCATTTTGTTTTGAGATAAACCACAAACACCATTGAACCTCCTCTTTTCCATATCTAAACCCTTGTTATACCTAGACAAATGAACTTGATTGAGATTCCCTTAGCAAGACCGCACTTAAAAGCTAAATGAATGTGAAGAGTTGTCTTGAGATTGATTGCAAGTTTGCTTTGGTTTCGAGTATGATTAGAGAGTTGGATTGATATGATTATGGCGAAGTACGAAAGAGTAAAGTGTTAAGTTTTGCATTGTTTAACTTTGTTTAAGGACTTTGCGTTGAATCCATTTTCGAACTTTGAGGTTTTAAATCACGTTTTCAAGCCTTTTTCTACTTTTCTCTTGTGGTTTGCTTGAGGACAAGCAAGATATAGTTTGGGGGAGTTGATATGCCTCTATTTTACACCATTTTAGATAACATTTCTCATATAGATTCTTATGTTTTCATTGCATAATTAGAGTTTAGGAGCATATATTTGCATGTTTTATTGTTGTTTAGGTTTTGGAATGAGTTATGCAACAAGAGAGGTCATTTGGATTCAAATAAGAGAAATGATGATGAAGAACCATTCTAAAGTGTCTCAAAGATCGACTCAGACGAAGGTCTTCCATTGAGATTCAGATCCAGAGTCCTTAATGAAAGTTATAGGAAATTGAATTAGCTTTCCAATGGAGGTGGTCTTGAGTAATTTGGTGCAGCGGTTAAGAAGAAACGACCAATTTAGTGAACAGCGGTGGGTTGTGGCGACCCAGGTCGCCAAGGAGGGGTCGCCAGCATCGGCTCTTAGCTCCCAGGTGTGATTTGTGGCGACCAAATGCCAGCCAGGATGGGGTCGCCAAGATGCACTCGCGAAGACCAGAATGTGAAGTTCTGGCGACCCGGGTAGCCAGGATGGGGTAGCCAGGATTGCATCTTCGAAGTTTTTCTTCTCTAAACCAATGTTGACCAGATTTTAATGAATAGGTTGACTGGGTTTGTTTTGGTTTATGATGTTAACCAAACCCATTTTATTTTGAAGTATAAATACCCTCTAAACCTAATAAGGAGGGTTACGCTTTGTTTTTAGAGAGATTCTCTCTAGCCTCTTTGAGGTTTAAGAAGAAAACTCTTGTGTTAATCTTTCAAATTCAAAGTATCAAAACTGTTCCTCCAACTATTCATCTTATGATCATGTTTATGCAAAGATCAAGTCTATTGCTTTGTGTTTTCATGGAAATGAATGAGTAGTCTTTTAGATGAGTTTAGGATTTGGTGATTGAGATGATTTGATGGATTAATGATGATGTATAGGACTAGATCTTATGTAGTCTTTCATTTAGGTTGCTAGTAATGCTAGATTAGGTAAGGAATTGTTAATCTAGATCTTTTGCATTTTTATGCCCACAAGGTGTTTGTTAAAATTTTTGAATGAAACTTAAATGAGCTTTTCATGCCTAGCCTATGGAAATAGTTGATTAGGGTGAATAGTGGTTGGATTAGAACTTGTTACTATTGCTCACTAGTCATTTGAATTGCCAATGGAAGTTGATGATGATTCATTGATTAGTGTAGAGGCTAATACCATAGAAGTGGATTAGTCTAGCTAAGTGATCCTTTAGCCTAAGACATTGTTCATCATGTGTTCTTGCATCATCAAATGTTTATCATCTCATCTAAATCATTGCCATTCCCGAAACTCATCGCTTTTCTTTATTTGATTTCAAACCGTTTTAGTTATTTCCCGCTTTGTTTTAAATTTCAATTTAGAAAAAAAAAACCCAAATCATTGTTTGCTTAGCTTAAGATTAGATTTGCATTCTTAGTGTGTTAATGCTAATTTCCTCGTGAATTTCACAATTAGTCACCCTAAGTTAAATCTCTCTATCCCGAAAGCTTGTTTTCATTATCTAAAGTTTCAAATCATTTTAATTGTTTTCTCGTTTATCTTATTGTTTTACTTTGAATATTGCTACTTAAATCCTTGACTTATATGTGCTTAGATTGAATTGAAGCTTGTATTTTTGGTGTGCTATTCTTGTTTCTCCGTGGAATCGACATTTAAGTGCTACCCACAAAAGGTTTATTTGATAGACCGGTGTAAAAAGCCATTTATCAATTATTCAAATAGCCAAAATTATGGAATAGTTTTTTTGCAGAAAATTTAGAGATTCTTTTTTCGTGGAAAAATTACGGATTTGCAGTTTGTTAAGAAAATTACGAAATCAATTTTTCCATCATGTATGTGACATAAACCCATCATATCTCTTATCCATCCGAAGTTTTCCATCTTGTAACCGATCTCTTTTATATAATATGACTTTGATCCATTGCCCAAAAATTTTAGTCAATGTAGGATATTTAAATTATTTGAACTAAAGAACCTGATTATACCGAATAATTTTTTTAAAAATTTGGACGCTTGATAAGTCAATTTTTCTACTCATTCGTATTTAATATCATTTTTTATGAGCACATTTTTATAACTACCACTTTCATTTGGTCAAAACTACCACTATTTTAAGATAAAACAAATATACTATTTATATCATTTAACCTAAAAACAAATTATCATTTCAATTATTCAAATAGCCAAAATTATGGAATACGTTTTTTGCGGAAAATTTACAGATTCGCTTTTCGCAGAAAAATTACGGATTTGAAGTTTGTTAAGAAAATTACGAAATCAGTTTTTCCATCATGTCTAAGAAATAAACTCGTCATATCTCGTATTCATCCGAAGCTTTCTGTCTTGCAAAACCCTTTTATATAATATGACTTTGAGTCATTGCCCTAAAATTTGAGTCAATGTGGGACGTTTAAATTATTTGAACTAAATAACTAGATTATACCAAATAAATTTTTTTAAATTTGGACGCCTAATAAATCAAGTTTTATGCTCACTCGTATTTAAAATCATTTTTATTATTTTTATTATATGACTCTGAACCATTACCCAAAAAAATTAGTAAATGTGGGACGTTGAACTTTTTTATTCTTTAATTGAGTAATATATATATATCCGTTTTCAAAATTTTGAATCATAATATATGCAGAAAATATATCAAATTTTAGTAATTCTATGTATTATATAATAAATAAAAATAATTTAAAAATAAGATCTAACAAAAATGATAGGAGAATCATAATTTATACTATTAATATTGCAATATTAGATAAGAAAATAAATGATTAAGATGAGAAAGAAAAAGATGTAAAGGTATGTTTGGATATTATTTCTTTTTATTTTAACTTGAATAGTGTTTGGAAACACCCTCTAAGATTGGGTCTTTTTTAAAAATAAGATCTAACAAAAATGATAGGAAAATCATAATTTATACTATTAATATTGCAATATTAGATAATGAAATAAATGATTAAGATGAGAAAGAAAAAGATGTAAAGGTATGTTTGGATACAAAGATATTATTATTCCTTTTTATTTTAACTTGGATATGTTTGGAAACACCCTCTAAGATTTGGTCTTTTTTAATAGTTTAAGTAGATTTAAGTAGATAGAAGTAGATAGATAGATGATTGATAGTATGGTTTCTATGTAAATTTATATTTTCAAGAGAAGCGATAAAATAAAATAAATAGATTTTCGTTTCCTTAATACTTAATACTTAATAGTATGTCGCGAAAAGGCAACGGACTACATTTTAGAATCCTTATACTCAATGAAAAATAGAAGTGTGAATCATAAAATCCCATTCTGTAATAACAACGCAAGTTGATGCCCAATAAAATATAAAATAAAAACATCATCATTTGATTAAAATACATCTCACCGGAGATCCTTCACTTCCCAACAATCTTAATGGAAGACAATGAACGGAAGTATACAAACCGGCCGGGACGCCGTCGAGCTTTAGAGCTTCCACTGGGATGATTTCCTTTTATATTTTCCAATGACAATATTATCTCAACAAGACCAACATCTTTTTTATTTAACTAAGCCATTAATTATTGATATATTAACTTGTCGTACCTTGTTCTCAAGAAATTCTTGGTGAGCTTCTTTAGATTCATCGTCAGCTCCTACGGAGAAGTAATCTATTCCTACAAACCCATTTTAAAAACGACAAGTACAAAAACGAAAAACAAATTGTTTTATTGGTTAGAAGAGCGACATAAAAGATTTTTGATAAGAAAAGAAAGGAGTAAAACACAACATTTTTGGTACCTATGAGCTTAATTTGGGTATTTTGGACTAACCATTTGGCCCCATCTCCAGAAAATCCCACAAAACTCCTATCGTACTCTTTTTTGTACATCAATCCTCTGATTCAGAAAATCAATAAAGTTATCTACTATATGCACTATCGATTTTTTTTTTTTTTTGTCGTTATCAAACTCCATATATTAAATTATCGGTTTAATGAATCTCTTCTAGAGAGAGCCATATAAAAACCGAAAACCTTACATGGGAATAGAAGTACACGGATCAATGCAATCCTAACGATCCACATTATCCGGACAAAGATAAGATATAATAAAAAAACAAATACAAAACATAAGTCTATAACAATACTCTAAAAGATGAAAACTAATAACTCTTGAAGATGCGGAACACGCCGCAGAGATATGCCACTCCAAGTGGTGTAAGGTTAACATATGCTTGGCACTATCGATTTTTTTTTTTATGTATAGAGTATTTGGGTAAATGTGTTTATACCTTTCCGTGTTGGATGTTCTGAAGATCACTCGTGTCACTCCTTTAGGAATATTCAAAGATTTCATAACATTTGCTGTATTAGTAGTAGTAATCAGATCAGTGATAATGATAACCCAAGCCTAACCACTACAAAAAAATCTAGTTAAATTCTAGAACTGAAAAATATGAGTTATCCCAACATATGAATCATATTAATATTTTTTTAAAAAACATCTCAAAATATACACAAAAGGTTACCGGTAATTTTTTTCGCATCCCTTGGAACATCAACTAAGAGAGCAGGACCTGTTAACAAAACCATGTTTACAATCTTGGAAATAAAATAATCTATATATAGATAGGTAATTTTTTGCGTGCTTGGATGCAATAATAAATTCATTTCAACTAAACAAAATTTATCAAAAAAAAAAAGTAGAACTCATATAAAGTTATGCTTTTTTTTTTTTAGATGTAAGTTTTTTTGTCATTCTTTTGGAAAGCAATAATTGCAGATCTTACCATTAAGAACGGTCAAGTCAAGCGTATCTACGTCATAACCGGCGTCAAAGTAACGGTCGATGTAGTGTCCTGGCGCATCGAGGTGTGTGACGGAGTGAACAGTGAGTTTTAAGACTGACAGTTTTGTGGAACCTTTGGATGGCCAGAGGAATTGGCCAAGCCCTTTGTCCACGGTAGCTTTTGAAGGCAAGTCTTGTCGTATTTGGTGAGTTATGTCATATATTTTTCCTGAGATAAGAGATGGAAAATATTGGAGAGAGAATAAGAGGAAAAGGAGAGGCATGGCAGCCATGGAAACAAAGATAAGAGGAAATATGAAAATGGATGGAGAAAATTGAACTTTTGGTGTAGATGTCATATCTTCTACAGTCAAACCTCTATAAATTAATAACATTGGAACATTTGTATTTTACAAAATTTTATTAATTTATCGTGTTTATTAATTTATAGAAGTGATATTTAAATGAAATTATAATTTGGGATCGGAGAAAATTATTAATTTAGCGAGTTATTAATTTATAGAGGTTTAACTGTAGTTCGTTATTTCTTTTATAGAAGATATCACAATAAAACAAATTTCATACTTTTCAAATTTTCATATTTTTAAGTGGGATATTTTGACTCTATGAAATTTAGTTTTTTTTTTTGTTTTACAATAAAATGTAGTTTTTGACGATTTTTATAACGTCCAAACTGCCACCATCCGTGTGCCCCACACTCTCTCTAGGTCTGTGAGTCTCACGTCCTCTCTAAGCTCGTGAGTCTCACGCCCTTTTTAGGTCCATGGGCTCCCACGTCTTTTCTAGACCAGTGGATCCCACCCTTGTCCGACCGGCGGTGCATTATCTCGAGAGGTTTTAAAGACTTGTTTACTGTCCTACAAATCACCACATTATCTTTCCCCGTGTTTTGGTCTCACTCATACGGTACTTGACAATCACTTTCGGGTAGGTCACACATCCTAATAGTATTCCAGCCCAAGCACGTCTAACTCGGAAGTTCTCTCAGGATGGTTGACGAAAAAGATAAGTGCAATTTAATTTGGTGATATAGGTAGCCAAATCAAATCTCTTAATCTCTCATCATGCACCACCATATACCAGAAATCGGAATGTTATACAAAAGAAACTTTGATAGTGATTAGCACTAACAAAAAAAAGGGTAATATTTGAAAAACTCAAAAAGAAAGAAAAAAAAACTCTCATAAGTGAACAAAAATATGGAAGAATACGTAGAGAATACTTGAAAGCCTTTAAAGAAAACTAGTGAACCTAAGATGCACACTATTTTCTTTAATTTGTACTTGTTCTACTTGGTTACAAGTAGGAGATGAGAGAACTATTTATAGGCTTTAAAACTACAAAATATCTTACAAACTTTCTTCTAATCTCTATAACTCTCCACAATAATATCTAGATTTCAATCTTACAAATATCTAGATAGTTAACTTATAGAAATCTCTAGAACACTTTAAAGGAGGTGATGATTTTTAAGTTGTTTCCAGAAAAATTCTATAATTTGCACTTACCTTTGGGTATGGTCCATTGAAGGATAACTGGATTATGAATCCCTAGCTTAACCCAAAATCAAGTTTAATTTCAATACTCTCTATTTAATTTGATTTTGTCAACCATCCCGAGTCTCGAGCTAAGTACCTCGAATTGATATTTTGGTAATGTTTTGCTGAACATGTATGCACTATTTTTCCTCGCTTTGAACCTCCAAAGCTTCAATTGTTCCATCAAGCACTTTTTTCCCTTATAAACTAATGCTCTAAATCAATATGTTTTGTCCTTGCATGAAACACTGAATTGTTAGCCAACTTTGTAGCACTTTGATTATCTCCGTAGAATGAAACTAGCATGTTTATATGCTCAAAAAAAATATTCAAGGAGTCTTCGAAGCCATATACAATCTTGAGCTACGAGTGTAGAAGCTTTATACTCTGCTTCAGTGGTAGATAGGGACACCGTAGCATGCTTCTTGCTACTCCATGAAACACATGTGCGACATAAGAACACATAGCCTGATGTAGGTTTTCAATCAAATAGATCTACACCAAATTCAGCATCTGTAAAACCATGTAGATAAATATTTGCATTGTACTTGTACACCAAACCCATCCCAAGAGTTGACTTGACATATTTCAAGATCTTCTTTGTTGCTTTTAAGTGTAGATTTCTTAGTGCTTGCATAAACTAACTTATGAGACCTACCGCGAAGGAAATATCAGGTCTTTTAATGGTTATAATTAAGTGTAAAAACTTTCCACAAGAGCGTGATAAGATTGGGGATTAGGTAACAAAGATCCTTCATCACGTCTAAGTTCGATATTCACATCAATCGGAGTAGTGTATGTCTTTCCTTCGTGTACCCCCAAACCTATCATTAGCCCTGGGATAAAAATCCGAACCGGTTTAGCCAAACCGAACCGAACCGGTTTGGAGAGAAATCGGTTATCAATCGGTTATGGACAGAAAACCAATTGGAAGAGTTTTGAATTCAAATCGGTTATTGCCTCGGTTCGGTTCGGATCAAGCTAAACCGATTGGAAAACCGAACCGCATTTAGTAAAATTAACTCGCCTAATTACCTCTATTACTCTCTTAGTCTGTCTTATTCTCATTTAGTCACTTTTCTAATTTTTTTCGCAGACTCCGACGAAGACACAAACCATCTCTTCTCACCGACACCATCTCCGGTGTAACTCAGGTTTCATCTCTCCGGCGGATCTCCAAGCTATTTCACCAAAATCTAAGGTCAGTAATTCTCCATCGTATTTCTAAAGTTTTTCAATTTGGGGGTTAGCCGGTTAGGGTTTGGGTATTGATTCGAGAAATCAATGTTTATCCAACCTTTAATTATTGATTTGTTATGATTATTGCTTTAATTTTCAGTTTATGAAAGAGATTTGAGTCTTAGGCTTTGAGTTTAAATTTTAATTTCAGATTTAGGGTTAAATTTTTTTTTCTTTTGAAATTGTTGTTTTTGAGATGGTTCTTGAAGAAAGATTAAACTTCACCTAGTTTAGTTTAAACATAAAGCTAATCACAGAAAATGTAATCTCAAGCTTTATGACAAACATCACGTGTGACTTTGATGTGGTAGGCGGTTCTTGACTTTGGTAGTTTGGTGAGATGTTTTATTATTTTTCATAGTCATTGACTCATTGACGATAAACTTAAACCTTAAATCTGACATTTTAACTTGTCTAATTTTGTTGATTTTTTGGACATGATATTAACTATCTATCTTGTCTTGTAGATGACATCTGATGTTGAAAACGAAGAAGTAGGAGAAGCTTCTGTAAGCAAGAAAAGATCGCGACAGAGAGATCAAGTTCTGACCTTCCACCGAAACCAAAGAAAAGGCAAACTGAGAGAGCGGAGGTGTGGAAGCATTTTATTCGGAGGGAAGATAATAGAGCACTCAGCGATTGTCGGTTTTGTGGGACAGAGATTGGTTGTGACAGCAAGAAGGCTGGGACAAGTGCAATGAAAAATCATAACAAGAGATGTAGTTTGTTCAAGGCATATGAAGAGAGTGGTATTCAGAAGGTATTGGCTGGGGATAGTAATGGTGTAGTTACAGCAATTAAGTATGATAAGGGTCTGTTTAGAAGGTCAATGAATGAGATGATAGTGTTGAATGAGTTACCTTTTTCATTTGTGGAATCAGAAGGGTTTAGGAGGTTCTGTCACAATGTGATTCCCATGTACACGGTTCATTGCAGAAGAACAGCAACTGAAGACATCTTTGCAATGTTTCTGAAAGAGAAAGATAGGCTAAAGAATTTGTTTAGTTGTGACAAGCAGAGAGTCTCTCTCACCACTGATATATGGGTATCCACTATAACTTCTTGCAGCTATATGGTTGTTACAGCTCATTGGATTGATAGAAACTGGGAAATGCAGAAAAGGATCATCAGCTTCAAGCCAGTGACAGACCATAAAGGTGACACCATTGTTGAGCATCTGACTAATTGTCTAGAGGAGTGGGGAATTAAGAAGGTATTTACAGTCACAGTGGATAATGCTAAAGGGAATGATAAAGCTCTTAGGTTATTCACAGAAGCTCTTAGGCAACAGGGTCCTAATAGCTTAGTGCATGATGGTCAGTTAATGCATTGTGCGCATATACTGAACTTGATAGTGAGAGATGGTCTTGCAGAGGTGGCTGACAGTGTAGACGGTATTAGGAATGCAATCAAATACGTGAGATCATCAGGCAATAGGGTGAAATCATTTCAGTTAAGAGTTGATAATGGAAAGGTTGGTAAAGGAAGCTTGTCTATGGATGTGAAGACTCGGTGGAACTCCACCTATTTAATGCTGAGTTCTGCATTGAAGTTTAGAGTAGCATTTGAGAAAATGGTGGATAAAGACAAGCTTTACAATGATTACTTCTTGGAATTAGAAGAGCATGGATATAAAAGGGTTGGACCTCCTACTTCTCAAGGCTGGGATGAAGTGGCAAGGTTGAATAAGTTTCTGAAACTATTTTTCAATAGCACTTTGGCTTTTTCAGCATCTAAGACAGTGAGCTCGACTATTTGCTACAATGAGATAGTTATAATTGAAAGGAATTTGATTGCATTGGGCCGCAACAGTGATCAGCTTCTAAGCTTGGAAGCAACAGCTATGAGGAAGAAATTTGAGAAGTATTGAGATGGCCTTCTCAATTTGAATCCACTTATCATCATTGCAAGTGTGTTTGATCCTAGGAACAAGATGCAGTTTGCTGGTATTTGCTTTGACAAGCTTTATGGTAAGGACAGTGTAGAAAGTAGCAAACTAAGATCTGGGATTAGAACCTTGATGAAAAAGCTATATGAAGAGTATGTGCAGAAGCTTAGTTCGGGATGTAGTCAAAGTGATAGTGTGGGAAACAGGAGTGATAATGGGGAAGCAGAGATTTTGTTTGATGATTTTTCAGATGATGAGGGGTATGAGAAGAGAGATTCCATCTATGAAGAGATAATTTCTGAGTTAGTAAATGAAGAAGCAAGTAGTGAGCTTGACATGTATCTGTTGGAGAAACCTGTGCCAAGAACTAGAAACATATTGGAGACGGATTATAATGTGTTATCATGGTGGAGGCGCAACAACGGTAAGTATCCAGTCTTGGCAGAATTAGCTAGGGATGTTCTTGCTATTCAAGTCTCATCTGTTGCTTCAGAGTCAGCATTCAGTACTAGTGGTAAGGTTTTAGGTCCGTTCAGGAGTTGTTTGACACCGATCATGGTTGAAGCACTCGTTTGCACACAACAATGGCTAAGAAATAGCATTCATGCAGAGAAGCTTGCAAACTTAACTCAAATGTTTGAAGAACTGGATTTCTATGAGGAATTAGGTAGTGATTTCTTAATTTTGTTTTGTTACTATCACTTTTTTGTCAATTTCACTTGTTGATTCTGTTATGTGTTTTGACTGGTTTATTTTTCTTGTGTAGGCACTCGGACACTACCAACAAGTAAACAACTTCTAACTTGTCTGTTTTATGAATTTTTTTTTTTGTATATTTATGTGAATTACATTTTTTTTTATCCTTGTGCAGAGTAAACAACTTCAAATGTGAACAAGACAGAGGTGATGCACTTAGTACTACACAGGCTTGTCCCTATCCATCTCTCTCTCTTTTTTGTCTTTCACTGAGAGTAGAGTAGAGTTTGTTACAGTCTCTCTAGGTCAGTAAAAGTAAGACTGAAACAAACTCTACCCTTAGTCTTTTGTCTCTCGGTAATGGTATGTATTGTTGGATTATTGGTGTAATATCCTGAGTAGGACATTATCTCATCTCTTTTGTTTGATATTCAGAATCGGGGTTTATGATGAATTGGTGATTTTAAGGTTTATTTTGATGCATGCTTGTTGTTGGACTGCCGCTAGATGATGATTTTTGTGTAATTGAATGTAAAAACCGAAAATAACCGTAATTTTTGTAAATACCCGACAATAACCGAAAATAACCAAAAATTATCGGTTCAATTCGGTAAGATTTCTAAAACCGAAACTAACCGAAATTAAAACCGATCCGAACCGTAATTAATTTCAGTTTATTTCGGCAAGATTTTCAAAATCCAAAATAACCGAAAAACCGATATAACCGACCCGAACCGATCCGAAAAACCGAAATCGCAGGGCTACCTATCATAATTCTTCTTCATTAACTTTATTGGCCAATGAATGTGTCATCTTTTACCCTTTCAAATTCCAAACCAAGCAAGTTGTTTAGCTGATATAGCTTCTTCATCTTAAACTTCATTGACATATCATTTTTCCCAGTAGTTATCAAATCATCAAAGTAAATGACTACTTCTTGGAATCCTCCATTTTTCTTAAAAATAAATAAAATCAATTCACAATTTGATGTTTTAATTCATTTGTTTATTCTCGTTCGTGAGATTGAAGGTGATTGCAATATAACATTACACGTATGTATGTAATGGATAAAATGAAACGTAAGTAGTCGACTAGTCGTAACAAACCTCAAAGTAACACGTTTCATTACATAAGAGAATCTATTAGTCTTTCTAAGTGATTATAAAAAAATAAAAAAGCCTGAAAATAAATAAACAAAAAAGCAGCTTTTGTAGTGCTCTCCAACCATGGTCCCAATCATTCGAAAGTCCAAGTTTTTCGGTCTTATCCCTTTTTCTATTATTATTTTCCAAATATAATGAACTATGAAGCAATGGTAAACCAACGAAAATTCATATAGTATTAAGTTGTAATAAGAAAATACCTTTTTCTGGATTAGTCCAAAGAACAGTGTGTCTTTATTTGTATTCATAGACAGACTATTCTTGTCCCGTTCTATATATCTTTGTCGCTAACGTAATAACTCAACGAACATAATCTTTCAAGCATTTACTATAGAACTACTTTGCCGGAAAAAATATCACAAGATGTGGTAATAAAATAAGACTTTTAGTAAGTTAGTAATGAAATTGGAGAAGCCTTCAACGTAAGCTCGCTACATTTTCAGATTTTACCTATTTGGATCTAATGAATATTTTTCTTAGTCCTACTTTTGAACCTGAATACCTAAAGCTAAACTTATCTTTTATTCTAGGACAGTGATTCGATCAATGATTTAAAATGATTCGTATTAAAATAACAAATTATATTTAAACATGAATTAATAAAAAAAAACCCCAAAATCAAATATTATTGGGAAATAATATTATTAAAAAAATTCAAATATTATTAACTTAAAAATATATAATCAAATCTATTATTATTGGAAACATTTTATGTAGTAGATTTTTAAGCCACTTTAAATGATTTGAAGCTGTTTTAGTAGATTTTTTTTAGTTAATAATAAACAAATCTAAATCACATTATTTCAGTGAGATTTCATAACATTTTAATAACAAATCATATCAAGTTCTCTAATTCATTAAAATTTATCTAAATCATTCCAAAATCATTAAACCCTAAATCCTTCCAAATTTTTAGGAAGGTGTATTGGACTGATTATTTGAAAAGATTTGAATTTTAATAAGTTTTAAAATGATTTGGTTAAATTTTGGTGAATTAGTAATTTTTTTATGTAAACCATGAGATTTTGGTTTTTGTGTATTTAACTAAAAAAATCCCCTCAAATCAAATTCTAATAATGTTTTTAATAACAATGAATTTGATTGTATTTTTTAAAATCATTAATTCAATAATATTAGATTTTAAAAAATATTTTAAAATTCATGTTTTAATAACATTGGATTTATTATTTTAACTCAAATCTCTCCAAATATTCATTCCAATAAATCCTCTTAGATACACCTCTCCTAGTGTTATTTACTAATTTATTTTGTAAAAATCTCCTCTCCTAATGTTATTGAACCGTTAATTCCTAATAATTGGCCAAAATTTTGATTTTCACATAAGCATTGAACCTTGTACGAATGGAGAGAGGCGACCAAAAGGCAAAACCGACCTCCACCACTTAGTTTTAACTTTATATAATGACACAACACTCTTTTCAAGTCTTGACATCATTCATTCACACACAAACACTTCAAACAATGACTTTGTCAATTTCCTTCGCCCTTCTTCTTCTTCTCCTTTTCTCCGCCGATGCTCTGACGTCACCTTCCGACGTATCAGCTTTAAAAGCCTTCAAAGCCGCCGTGAAACCAAACTCAATCCCACAATGGTCTTGTCTCGCAAGCTGGGACTTCACTGTCTCCGACCCATGCGCTTCACCACGTCGAACACATTTCACTTGTGGAATCACTTGTTCATCCGACTCTACACGTGTCACGCAACTAACCCTCGACCCGGCCGGGTACTCGGGTCATCTCACACCGCTCATCTCTCGTCTCACAGAGCTTCTCACACTCGATCTCGCTGACAACAACTTCTACGGCCAAATCCCATCTTCCATCTCTTCCCTCATCAACCTCAAAACCTTGACCCTCCGGTCCAACTCGTTTTCCGGGTCCTTACCCGACTCAGTAACTCGGTTAAACTCACTCGAGTCCATTGATATCTCTCACAACTCACTCACCGGATCACTTCCAACCACAATGAACTCACTCTCAAATCTAAGACAGCTCGATCTTAGCTACAACAAGCTCACAGGATCCATCCCAAAGCTTCCAAGAAACCTCATAGACATTGCTCTAAAGGCGAATTCTTTATCAGGACCCATCTCAAAAGAATCATTCACCGAGTCAACTCAGTTAGAAATCGTCGAACTCGCTGAGAACTCATTCACCGGAACACTCGGAGCTTGGTTCTTCCTTCTTGAATCAATCCAACAAGTCGATCTAGCAAACAACACTCTCACAGGCCTCGAAGTTCTCCCTCCAAAACTCGCCGGAGAAAACAACCTCGTTGCCGTTGAACTAGGTTTCAACCAAATTATAGGAAACGCTCCGGCGAGTTTCGCGGCGTACCCGAGACTTTCGTCACTGTCTTTGAGATACAACATGTTTCACGGTGTGATCCCGTCGGAATATGAACGGAGTAAGACGTTAAGAAGGCTTTACTTAGACGGAAACTTCTTGACGGGAAAGCCTCCGGCGAGATTTGTGAGACCAGACTCAGAAATTATGGGAAGTTTGGGGAATAATTGTCTACGGGAATGTCCAGGGAAAGCTAAGATGTGTGCTCCGTCGCAGAAACCATTTTCCATTTGTAAGCAAGCTTATGGTGGAAAACCAAAGTCTTAAGTTTTGTGACTTTTGTCGGTGTCGGTGACGACTACATGTCAGTGATTTTGTAAAATAATTTATGCATTTATTGTTGTTTAATCATTTTTTTTTTCTAAGTCTTCGAGAAATAGTAGTACTAATATATATCGAGATCTTCTTCATATGTGGGCACGAAGTTAAACTGCGTTGAACTTAACACAAACACAAACTGTATTTTTAAAATGTTTTAAATAACAAATTGCGTTAGTAAAACTAGGCCTCGAAGAAGAAACCGTATCCAAAACTCGAATCTGAATCTGATCAAAATATTGAGTTTGGATTGGGGATGGGTTTGCATAAATATCTGATCGGACTCATCGGATTTAATATGATTGATACTTCAGGTTTTGGTTCGGTTTGAACAATACTCGAAATTAGTATCCGATACAACCCAAATAAAATAACCATTCTAGACTTACCTCCTTTCTTCTTTTTGGTTGCCGGTTGGGTTATTTTGGATAATTTTAAAGTTACTTTGGATAATTTTAAAGTTATTTTAGATAAATTTTTGGTTACTTTGAATAAATTTTAAGTTATTTTGGATAATTTTTGAATATTACGGATAGAAAACCTCAAACCAACCAATATTTGAAGAAATCCGGATAGGACCCAATTTCATATAACCAAATTCAGAAAGAACCAATGCGCATCGAACCCAAAAATTATAAATGCTTAAATGAGACTTATGTCTCTGTCCCAAAGACCCAAAAACCCGAACTGATATTCGAATGCCTATATCTTAATTATAAAATTTAATGATCTGGAATTGGATGCTAGATCATAAACGAACAATTAGGATGACATCTAGAAATCATCGTAAATTCGACCAAGCTAAGTTGACATACTTGAGGGAGATATATAAGGATAGAAAGATTCATAGCTAATTCAACGCAAATTACCATCAAAATTTGTTTCAAAAGCTTTCAAAATATATTAGCGATGAATAATAAGGTAGGTGAATATTGTTTCTAGATATTGTATCGGTTTTTCAATGGCGTATATTTTTATACCTAATTGGAAGTAAAGTAAAAAAAAATTGGCGTAACTGTGTTTAATTGATAAATTGATGAAACTAAAAACACAAAGGTGTTATGAAATAATAATTATTTACTCTCATGAAAATAATATCAAAAGATACATCGATTTATATAGACGTAGAAAGAACTAAATCTAATTTCCTAATTTGAAATAAACATAAATGTAAATATAATATTTAGATATAAAAGTAAATATCATAATTTAAAATATTAACATTTATCAACAATTTTAAAATCTTTTTTTATCTATGTTCGTATTTTAATGTCGGTAAATTTCGATTCGATTTGAATCGATCTCTCGATGTTGCAATATATACTTTGTTAGTGTTGGTTAATACTCTATAAATAAAGAGCACTAACATAAATGATAAATGATAAATGATAAATGATAGAAAACAAAACCAAGTTTCCCCCTGACCTTGTCACCTTGACCTACTTGAGATTCTCTGATTCTATTTATAAACTATACGGTGGTTCTAACATAATAATGTCGTATTGTATTCCTTCCGACTCATTATTGACCGCCGTTTAATAGCTTTAATTAGATAATAATCGATATTTAGCCATGAAACAGTATTAGGGATGTTAAAAACGGGTTTTTACCCGTTGGATACCCGAAACCCGCATAAAATATTGAGTCCGTATACCTGTTTGTTTTGTTAAAAAAAATCTGGACTTAAAACGGACGGATTTTATTTACCCCGGGTTTTATTCGGGTTTATCCTATCGGGTAATAGGTACCCGTCGGGTTTTTGTTTTAGAAAATAAAATTGTCTTTTATCCCTAATTTAATGCTAATTCCTACAATTTTATTTTGTAATTTGTTATTGGGATTGTGTTATTGAAGAATAAAAAACTAGTAATAAAACTATGTGAAATTAAATAAATGAAAATTTCATGATATATTGATATAGATGATAATTAACATATATATAGTTTATCTTTGTGTAAAACTAAATGTAATAGTTTAATAAACATTTAAAAATATATTTATTTTGTATTTTGATTTTTGATGAATAAAAATAAATATTTAATATAACAATTGGATTTAATATAAGAAACAAATAAATCATCAATTAAACTACACAAAAAAATTAAAAGCATAAAGAAAGAAAAACAAAATTTGGGTATCCGTGGGTACACCCGAAACCTATAAGTTTTTTTCAGGTTACCCTATTCGGATTTCAGGTGTTTCTGGGTTTTTCGAAAATGGGCTCAAAACAGACGGGTTCAAATCGGGTTCGGGTCGGGCTGGGTTTTTTTACCCACTGCAACATCCCTAAACAGTATGAATGCATGATATGTTTAGTTTAAGTTTAATCCAAATGGCAACTTCATTAAAGCTGAATAACTTTTTAAATGGCACCGAATTTTTTAAGAGAAATTTACAAAAAAAGCATTTAATATTTATAAACTTCAGATTTAGGCATTTTGCTGTACAACCTTCCAGATAAGGCACTCCACTTTGTTAAAATGTCTCCACTACCCTTATGCACATGACGTCAATGTATTTGGCAATTACAGAATACATTTTCTCATCTCAATTCACATCAACTATTCATTAAGATTTCTTTTTCGTCTGAGTTTATAGAATTAACTGATAATTTTTTACCGATTCGTTCTTTATTTCTCCCCTCAATTACTATCTCCACTATAATTTGTAGTTATACATTCCACCTCTTTATCATATATTTTCCGTGAACATTCAAATAATATAAATTAGTCTACGTATATCTTTTAACATTCCGTATACATTATTTGGTTTATAAACACTTTACTTCTGTAATATTAAATAGATCATTCCCAGACAACCTAAACCAATATAATTTCTGAGAGAATTTTATGTTATATGTTTTGCTAACGTGATGTTTTTTTCTTATGTATATTGATCTTTCATGTTAATGATGTATATTTTTCTTGTTTTATAATTTTCTTTACTATATAATAATAAATTTTGTTTCCGTAAATTATGGTTTTGATCTTCAGTTAATAGCTTTTTTGTATGAAATAAATACTGTCAAATGCTATGCTTGGATTCGTTAATCTATATCAGCGTAGGGTATAAAAATATTACTTTTCATATTTGATAACGGAATAAATACTGAAAATTAAGATTTTTTACGGCCTTACCATATGTGGAAGACAAATATGGTATTGTTTCACGGAAAATATAATGTAAAATTCTATGTTTGGGTTCGCCGATCTCTATCAAAATAGGGTTTATTTTTCGTGGATATGTTTATAATAAAAATTAGTCCATTTATATCTTTTAACACTCCTTATACCGTAGGTACAGTCCAGCTCCGGTTAAATCTTATCTTCTAGATCATCTACACTCGCCTAGCTGACGTCATTCATTTTGACTTTGGAAGCGAGACAATTTCTCTCCCAAGCACGTAAGGGTAAAATGGTCCGAATCTGTTGTTTTCTTATCAAGAATTATACCCACAAATCAATAATGACTTTTTCCGAACATTAATTTATCAAAATACCTGTTTTGATAAAACTCTCATTTTTTAACTTTCAGTTTAAAAATAATAGTCATATAGGTTATATAAGTTATCCAAAAAGAAAAATTGCATGAACGGAAAAACATATAAAATAGAAGAAAACACCGAAATCTATTTTGTAAGACGCACGCACATGAAAGAAGGCAGCTGTTATTAATATTTGTTGAAACAAAAACAATTATTTGTGGTATTGGTACCAACCAATTTTTGTCAGTATCAGTATCAGCGGCTTCCTCCGAAAACAGCTGTTTCTTGGCTTCCCCATTTTCTAATGCATAACTTTATAATAGTTAAATGGAAAATCAACAATAACTAATTCTTTTATTCGACTCATATGATATAGTTTTATGCTCACCAAGAAGGTTGGTAAGAGCCTCATCCATTATCTAATTATTATAGAATTTTTTATACATCAAGACTAATAAAACAAACATTTGATAACAATCGTTTTCAGGCTTCCAAGGATCGGTGATGTGTACATTTTACTTGCTTTTGGTTTTATTTACATTCGTTTTATAAGTTTGTTTAATTTTTATTTTTGTAGGTCTTGGAGAAACAGTACTAATATTCATCGAGATCTTCATATGTGAACATGAAGTAAAACTGTTTTAAAGTTACACTTTTATTTACATTCTTTCTTTTAAAGTTACACTTTCTTTTTAATTGATGCTTGGATTTGATGATGTAGTCTCAACATGATGCATATTTTTTGATAACATGTATGTTTTGATAGTTATTAGCTATTTGGAAAGTTCTTTTAAAAATTCAGGAAAAGTTCCATAAATCTTAGGAAGACTTTCCTAAATCATTAAGAAACAAATGTTTATCGAAGCTTCTCTCTACGGCCGGTAATATAACTATGATCAAGTCTTTTTATTGGTAATCATTGTAGGAGCAATATATGCTTTACCACGGGAATTGGAATGAAAAATACACAAACGTTAAGGAAACGAGAATTGGAGACGAGATCGCAATCTCTTTCCTTAACTCTTTGAATCCCCCGCAGTGTGACGGGAATCACAGATTTCGCAAACACTCGAAACTCGATTCTAAACTAACATTAAAACTACGATACTCTCAAAACAAAAAGACATACTGTTGTGAGAGATTTGGAGGAACTCTTTGTCTCTTTGTGTGATTTTTCTTCTCAAGAAAAATTGGAACTTAGAAAGAAGAGAAGCTACGAGAGAGTGTTATGGTAAGGAGGAGGTTTGGTTTTTTTAAAGAGTTTTAAAACCCAAACATCATTTTCATGTCCCATTAATTAATGGACTAGTAGTAGTAGGCATGCCCAAAAATTTCAACAAAGCACCTCTACTTTCCTCCTCCACAAGCTCCATTATGAGCCACTCCACATATTAAACCATTTTTGATCACATCAATAATGGTATTTCTTTTCACACCAATAATTTTAATAAAACCCCTCAAGGTTATTAAAATAATTCCAACAATCCCCCACATGAATAGAAATGACTCTAAACATATGCAGACTCAATGTCAATGAACTGACCATGCAGACTTGACTGGACTTTACAGGACTAGACTCAACAAGACTATACCTGACAGACGTTCGAGAGTATACGAAAATGTTACTGTATCTGATAGGTAGCATTTTTCAGCTTTGAACCAATCATTTTGATGTCTGTCGGACTTACTCGGCCAGGAGGTGAACATGATGTCTTGAACCACCCAGACTTTGATGTAAATCGAGACAACAAACATCGCACAACAACACTTTCTCGTAGAACTTAAGTTCTCTATTGTGTTCATTTTGGCCTTGAACATTCCCGGTTTCATGAGTGAACTTGGAGAATATAGCATCTCTTTCATTCTCCTAGAAACGGCCCCATTTCACACTCATTAGGTGATCACCCATTAGCTTAGTTTTTAGAAGTAATCTATAATACTTCACTCATATCTCAAAGCTATGGTATCATTAAAAGCCAATGCTTATCCTTCTACATCATCTCGATGACAATTGCTTAAAAACATTATTTTGTCATCCAATACAAGTAGCATTGTTTATTTATCCTTAGGAACTGGGTAAATACATAATATTACAATGCTCAACTATTACAATATTTGATTTCGTTTTCCCTTTGAACCTAGATTTCGGGATCTCCAATCTCATAGGTGGGGTTTCAATCAAACATCATCTTCCTTTGTAGGCTTTAAACCCATTCCTCTTGATAAGTTTACAATTTGATCTCTTGACAGATTTTTCGTAAATGGATCTGCCAAGTTGTCAGCTGACTTGATGTATTCAACCGAGAGTACACCCGTTGAGATCAATTGTCTAATGGTCTTGTGTCGCCTTCGAATATGACGAGATTTACCATTGTATAGTTTATTCATTGCCCGAGAGATCGCTGACTGACTATCGCAGTTCACGCGTATCGCCGGCACTGGTTTCTCCCACATCGGGATATCTTCCAAAAAATTCTGAAGCCACTCTGCTTCTTCAGCTGCTTTATCCAAAGCTATAAACTCCGATTCCATGGTTGATCGAGCCAGGAGAGTTTGTTTGGAACATTTCCATGAAACCGCTGAACCTCCCAACGTAAAGACATAACCACTTGTCGACTTTGAGTTTTTGGAATCTGAAATCCAATTGGCATCACTATAGCCCTCTAACAAAGCCGGTTCTTTACCGTAGTGCAGACCATAACTTTTAGTGTATCTCAAATAGTTCAACACTCTAGTTATTGCCTTCCAATGAGCATGACCCGGATTACTCGTATAGCGACTAAGCACGTTTACCGAGTGCGCTAGATCGGGTCTTGTACAATTTGTCAGGTACATAAGACTTCCGATAACTCTTGCGTATTCCACTTGTGAAACCGCTTCACCTGAATTTTTCGTCAAGTGCAATTGAGGATCGGCAGGAGTTTTTGCAGTTCCGTTGGAACAGTTCTTAAACCGCTCAAGGATTTTCTCCGCATAATGTTCTTGTGATAATATTAGACCACCAGAGTGTCTAATGATTTTAATCCCCAAGATTACATCTGCAAGTCCCATGTCTTTCATATCAAACTTGTTGCTTAGCATGTTCTTCTTCTGATTGATTATGTCTTTATTACTTCCAATAATAAGCATATCATCAACATACAAGCAGAGCAAGATGTACCCGTGTGAAGTGCTTTTATTGTATATGCACTTATCACACTCATTGATGGTGAATCCATTTGACATCATGACATTGTCAAATTTCTCATGCCATTGTTTAGGAGCTTGTTTAAGTCCATACAATGATTTCACCAGTCTACAGACTTTGTCTTCTTGTCCTGGAATGACAAACCCTTCAGGTTGTTTCATATAGATTTCTTCTTCTAAATCTCCGTTTAGAAAAGCTGTCTTTACATCCATCTGATGTATTTCCAGGTTTCTCAAAGCCGCGATGCCTACCAGCATTCTTATCGAAGTTATTCTCGTTACCGGAGAATAGGTGTCAAAGAAATCCGATCCTTCTTTTTGTCGGAAACCTTGCACCACAAGCCGAGCCTTGTACTTCTCAATGGACCCATCGGTTTTCAACTTTGTTTTGAAAATCCACTTATTACCTAGGGCTTTAAACCCTTGCGGTAATTCCGTTAACTCATAAGTATTATTCTGAAGAATTGAGTCCATCTCACTGTTAACGGCTTCCTTCCAAAGAGGACCGTCTGGTGTAGACATTGCTTCTTTGAACGTTTTAGGTTCATTTTCAGCAAGAAAAGAAACTAAGAACTCAGATCCGTAATTTTTCTCTTTACGAGATCTTTACAATATGAAATGGCAAGTTCTAGCCAATACTGAAACTCTTTCTTTGGCAACTGATGAAGAATGCCCTATGGAGAACTGGAAACAACTTCCCATCTACTTTCCCACTACGAGTTTGTTGAAAAAAAGGCATGGAGCATAGTGTAACACCCTAACCGGGCTTTCCTTACCGCGGCCAAGGATGTTACTGCTTGGTCACGACATGACCAAACCTCTCAGACTTTTAACAATTCCTTATAAACACCTCAACGAGGTTTCACGAATTCTACTCAAGTTAAACAGATAACTTAGCACCACATTCGAATTACTCTCTAGCAACCTAACGCATCTAAACACTTGGTTAGACCGTTACCTTACTTACGTAGAGTCTGTCCGACCCTTTGAACCCATCCATCGTTCCTTATTCACATCTCCAAACAGTCTTACGTTCCGTTGCTTCCTTAGCTCCGAGTATCAACAAGACAACCAAACAATCTCTCCGGTACTTAGTCACTCAGCCAACCATCCCCACATAACCAAGTAACGGAGAGAGATGTCCGGATCCAAGTCATACCGAACCATCACCCACTCTACCAAGACGTTCACGCACTTCTTCCCTCGGAATCCCACGTGATTCCTCAGTTACTCCTCCTATAACCGTCAAGAACCTTTTCCAGTTCAACTTCACGAGTCTCGGCCACAGCTCTGGAGCTCGCTTCCATAACCGCTACAAAGTAACCGCTACCAAGTACTTGTTACCACGCCTCCGCTACGGCACTATCGTCCTCTTCGGATTACCACCGAACCAGTCATCTCACGTCACGCTTAAGTACTGAATAACTGCCCTTCAGCATCAGCATTAGTAACCGTCATAATGCATCGCTTCTGGTAGCCGCTACCAAGCATCATCATCGCCGAGTAACCGTAAACGGGTATCGACATCACCGAGTAACCGCTACTGGGTACTGTCTTCGGCATCCCCCATTCCTCAGTTAACTGCCGACTAACCATCATCGGCTTCGCGCATCACCGCGCTTCCATGCTGCCGGATAACTCCTACCGGCACCATCACGAATCACGAACTTAACACCACCTTTACACTCGGAAACTGCTCACGCTACAAGTTGCGGCCAAGAAACCGCCAGGTACGATCACATGAACCCAGATACGATCGATAACCGCCTAATCCTCGTCCGGTGACCGCTCAACGCCACCAATGTACTTGTCGGGCCATTCTGTAACCGCTCAGGCTTCTAGATATGGTCACCGCTCTGCCAGGCGGAATCGCCAACGATCACACCGACCTTTAAACCAGCCAACACTCAGGCTTTCATGATATCTCTCTTGAACTCATGGCCTTTACCTCTCAGACCCCGTATTTCCCTCTTTTAGAGCTCGCGACCCCTTTCAAGTGACGCTTTCCCATTTCATTTATAAGCGTTTCCTTGTGAAACCGCTTCCCAGAATTCGTCATTCCTCTCTAAGAGAACCCTCTCTCCTTCTCTGAAACTCGTGTTTTCCTCTCTGCCTTCTCTGGCATTCTTTCTCTCAATTCCCCCCCCCCCGTTTTCCTTTCCAAAATCGTAACCCTTTCAAATGACGCTGCTGCCTCTTATTTATAAGTGTTTCCTTGTGAAACCGCTTAGAAACTGCCGAGGTAACCGTCACACGCGTCCTTCCTTACCAATAACCGTTCCCCCTAGTTTCCTTCCGGATCCCAGCCATAAAACGTCCAGGTAACCGTCTAGGTAACCGTTCCAACGAGAACACTCGCCTTTCCTCGGGAATAACCGTTCCTGCCCTTTCCTTCTCTTCTCAACGCTCAGTCAGATAACCGTTCCCGCATTTTTACCCGAGCCTTCCAAGAAGTAACCGTTCCCACCAATTATCTTTGGTTCCTTTACCACGCTATACTGAAAACCGTCACCCAGGTAACCGCTATTCCCCTCCGAGAATTACGGACCACTACCCAGTCACTCGGAAATGCTACCTCGGTAACTTGTAACACTGCCCGGCAGTTCGATAACCGCTTCGTATAACTCGGGAAGCCTATTTCCCACTTAACAATCCAACACTCTTGGATTCAGTTTCCTTTGATCCTTATTGATCCTTCCCAAACCTTGTACCGTCTCTACCCGGTAAGGTTTGCGGAACACGGGTGTTACAACTCTCCCCCACTTAGAATGAATTCGTCCTCGAATTCACGGGAAAATAGAACTTTGTTCTATTCCTTTCACCCTTAACCGTAATCCCTGCACTCATTTGCCTTGGATTACCTTTCATTTTTCCATTCCGGCCCTAGCCTTTAACAAGTCTTTCAATTTCATTGAACCCGAACTTACTGATCGCAATCTCTCATAGATCCTATCATAAGTACCTGACTTTCTCAGTCCCATTCCATTCATTTCCTTTTTAACCCATCACCGTCTAAACCATTGTAATCGAACCGTCAACTCATTAGTCAATAATGCATGTCACGACCAGAATTTGTCGAGCATGAATATCCAAATGATCGGTAGTTTTACGTGATCAAGCAAGCCTTGGCAAGCCCACAGCTTCCAAGCGTGTTGCATGATTACTACTCCGCATCCAAACTGGATCAGACATCAAGACCAAATTCTCGCATCATGCCCATGCACTCAGAGACTACATGAATCTAAGTAAGAAAACAATTCTAGACTCATCCATTGTCACACGGTCATCCGACTCCATCGACTCAAACTTAACTCCACGTAGTAGTTCACCTCCAAGAAATTTCCAGCCACCGGATACACTTTGGCGAGGACTCTCGGCTCCCAACAGTGTCATCCCAGTTTTCTTTAAATTCTCGGCAAGTAACTCACTACCTTAACAAGTTTCACATCACCTTTACCCAATAACTTTGAACCCGATCTTTCCAACTCATCCTTAATAGTAGTTCCTGCTTACGGTCAGTCCCTCTTGGCACATAGACTTACCCTAGCGAACCATCCTGTTCCTAGGCGGTTTGTCTCATGTCGCCCTAACTACCGTTTTGCCTTGAACTCACTATAAGGATCAAGTTACTTAGATCCTTGGTTCCTATGGATTCCACCAAATCCACTTCCAATTCCTTTTAAACAACTTCCAGTCCTCTTATTAACTTTTCCGAATCATACTTTGACCCTTACCATTTTTACTTCCCGGATCCCTCTTGATCCCTACTATTTTTACTTTCCGGATCCCTCTTGATCCTTAACAGCGCGCCTTGACAAACCCATCTGGTTCTCAAGGACATCACTACAGGTACGCCTTGGCGAACTCACCTAGTTCCCAAGGACGCAAACACAATTACCTTTCACAAACTCTTAGCGCATTGCGGTTACAACCGTGGGCAGTTCATCTTGGCCTAACAGGAATCATATTGGCAAACATAACATGTTTCCAATAATGACAACAGGCACGCCTTGGCAAACACTCTTGGTTCCCAAGGACGCGAACACAGGTACGCCTTAGCAAACTCACCAGTTCCTAAGGACGCAAACATACATATGGCCTCAAACTCCCAATCGGCGCACCAACAATCCCGCCTAAGTTTCGGATCGAATAACAATCGCAGCCCCTCACTTAGACCCGATCTTACCCGATGATTCTTTTCCTTTACCATAATCACAAGTACTTCCGACAAGTCTCTTGACCATCAAACAAGTCTTTGGCGAGAACACTTGACTCCCAATCTCTTGTTGTCTTTGATCTCAACTCTCGAACCGCACTTTGACAGTTTCATAACCATGAATACTCATCCTTTACTTCCCGGCTATTCCATTAGCCCTCTTACACTTTGCACATTTTTCTTTAATTCCCCAAGTAACGTAAAACTCCAAGTCTTACCTGTTTCTCACATTTCACTTACCAATCAGGTAAGCCTAACCTTATAATTCCATTTCCCTTATGGAACTTACGGTTTCACCACTCATTTCCGACAATGTATGATCACCATCAAACATCTCGGTAACCCACTTTCCTTGAATATAAGTATTCCCTAACTTATCATTCCGGCAACCCCTTTTCCTTAGGCATTCTTTTCCAAGAATTCTCATGCCTTAGTGAAATTTCATTCCACTTCTTTGACAACCTTTGTCCATACCGCTTCCGAGAATGCTAGATTGCTATCTAACCATTCTTCCTGAACTACTCTTGGCAATCCCTTTGCCTTTAACACTTTTCCGTTGATCAGTACCTTGGTCACTCACTTGACCCTAAAAAAATCTTTCACCTTACGGAAGCTCAACACTTCCTCGGTTTACTAGTCATTTCCGAAACCTGTTTTCCCCAACAGTTCGGGTACCATGACAGTACTTCCTTAACTTTGTCATTACCAATGACTTTGATCAATCACGTTAGTCTCACTAACTTACCATTCCATGTTTAACATAAACCTCCCATGATTCCAACGCAAAGAACTAACCTGGATTTCCTTCCAGTTAGTCTTCATGTTCGGAAATCACTCGCTCATCCACTACCGAGTAGTCTTACCACTTGACTACTCTCGGTTCCACCATTTAATCCGCCCCTTACAAATTTTTTTAACCATTCCTTAGCATTTCCCGAATGTTACTTAGTTCAAGAATCCTGAACTACTAAAGAATCTACCCGGTTTCACTCTACCGGATAGTCTTTACTCTCAGACATTTCCCATTCAAACACTTACCGGATAGCCTTCTCTCAAGACTACATCCGGTTCAACCCTTTAACAATTTGCATAACATTTTCCTTAGCATTTTCACGCATTTAACTCATCCTAGGCAAGTCCAAAATACTTGAACTCTGTCCTAGAACCGACCATGCTCTGATACCAAAATGTAACACCCTAACCGGGCTTTCCTTACCGCGGCCAAGGATGTTACTGCTTGGTCACGACATGACCAAACCTCTCAGACTTTTAACAATTCCTTATAAACACCTCAACGAGGTTTCACGAATTCTACTCAAGTTAAACAGATAACTTAGCACCACATTCGAATTACTCTCTAGCAACCTAACGCATCTAAACACTTGGTTAGACCGTTACCTTACTTACGTAGAGTCTGTCCGACCCTTTGAACCCATCCATCGTTCCTTATTCACATCTCCAAACCGTCTTACGTTCCGTTGCTTCCTTAGCTCCGAGTATCAACAAGACAACCAAACAATCTCTCCGGTACTTAGTCACTCAGCCAACCATCCCCACATAACCAAGTAACGGAGAGAGATGTCCGGATCCAAGTCATACCGAACCATCACCCACTCTACCAAGACGTTCACGCACTTCTTCCCTCGGAATCCCACGTGATTCCTCAGTTACTCCTCCTATAACCGTCAAGAACCTTTTCCAGTTCAACTTCACGAGTCTCGGCCACAGCTCTGGAACTCGCTTCCATAACCGCTACAAAGTAACCGCTACCAAGTACTTGTTACCACGCCTCCGCTACGGCACTATCGTCCTCTTCGGATTACCAACGAACCAGTCATCTCACGTCACGCTTAAGTACTGAATAACTGCCCTTCAGCATCAGCATTAGTAACCGTCATAATGCATCGCTTCTGGTAGCCGCTACCAAGCATCATCATCGCCGAGTAACCGTAAACGGGTATCGACATCACCGAGTAACCGCTACTGGGTACTGTCTTCGGCATCCCCCATTCCTCAGTTAACTGCCGACTAACCATCATCGGCTTCGCGCATCACCGCGCTTCCATGCTGCCGGATAACTCCTACCGGCACCATCACGAATCACGAACTTAACACCACCTTTACACTCGGAAACTGCTCACGCTACAAGTTGCGGCCAAGAAACCGCCAGGTACGATCACATGAACCCAGATACGATCGATAACCGCCTAATCCTCGTCCGGTGACCGCTCAACGCCACCAATGTACTTGTCGGGCCATTCTGTAACCGCTCAGGCTTCTAGATATGGTCACCGCTCTGCCAGGCGGAATCGCCAACGATCACACCGACCTTTAAACCAGCCAACACTCAGGCTTTCACGATATCTCTCTTGAACTCATGGCCTTTACCTCTCAGACCCCGTATTTCCCTCTTTTAGAACTCGCGACCCCTTTCAAGTGACGCTTTCCCATTTCATTTATAAGCGTTTCCTTGTGAAACCGCTTCCCAGAATTCGTCATTCCTCTCTAAGAGAACCCTCTCTCCTTCTCTGAAACTCGTGTTTTCCTCTCTGCCTTCTCTGGCATTCTTTCTCTCAATTCCCCCCCCCCGTTTTCCTTTCCAAAATCGTAACCCTTTCAAATGACGCTGCTGCCTCTTATTTATAAGCGTTTCCTTGTGAAACCGCTTAGAAACTGCCGAAGTAACCGTCACACGCGTCCTTCCTTACCAATAACCGTTCCCCCTAGTTTCCTTCCGGATCCCAGCCATAAAACGTCCAGGTAACCGTCCAGGTAACCGTCCAGGTAACCGTCCAGGTAACCGTTCCAACGAGAACACTCGCCTTTCCTCGGGAATAACCGTTCCCGCCCTTTCCTTCTCTTCTCAACGCTCAGTCGGATAACCGTTCCCGCATTTTTACCCGAGCCTTCCAAGAAGTAACCGTTCCCACCAATTATCTTTGGTTCCTTTACCACGCTATACTGAAAACCGTCACCCAGGTAACCGCCATTCCCCTCCGAAAATTACGGACCACTACCCAGTCACTCGGAAATGCTACCTCGGTAACTTGTAACACTGCCCGGCAGTTCGATAACCGCTCCGTATAACTCGGGAAGCCTATTTCCCACTTAACAATCCAACACTCTTGGATTCAGTTTCCTTTGATCCTTATTGATCCTTCCCAAACCTTGTACCGTCTCTACCCGGTAAGGTTTGCGGAACACGGGTGTTACACATAGCGCCTTTTCGACAAGTATTTGATGTCTCACATATATCAACACATCAATCGGAACTCCAAAATTTTCTAAATCCGGTGTGTCTACCACCAACTGGAATAGGATGCGGACCCCTATACACATGGATTTTGTGGGTTCTTTGGTTGACAAGAAACCAAAAGACCTATACAAGCAAAACCTTCTCAGACAAAGAAACCCATATTAAATCAATCACTGCAGCTCGAGAATGGCAAATGACACGGAAAATCGCTAATTAAACCCCATAAAAGAATAGTCTGAGAAAAAAAAAGTAAGAAGAAATAATCTGCTATAATGATGCTATGTAAAGAGAGGACCTGAAAAGTGCAGGTTTGGGATGGATCTTCCATGACTTAGTCTCCATCAGCCAATGATGTTCAAAATAATTCTGAACTCTAAACCACCATCGTTGTTATCATGAGCGACCAATACCAGAGGCCACCCCACAATACATCTGTTAAGACACTTGCGAAAGAAACTTGCAAAAGAACAATCATAAAACAAAATCCCTTCAACAAACGATTGTCACAACCGCCGGCTTGAGAGATGATTTACAGAGCTAGAATCAAACTCAGAGCTGAGCAAACTTAGAAGCCGCATCCTACACTCAAAATTGATCTCGGGCAAACGACAACCTGGAATTCTCTCTCAGTGCGGCCAAAGACCACATAAAAAGTCTTCACAGCCTATACTTTCGAGAATATCTTTGGCGACTTAGAGCATCTCCAATGTATTACTCCATTTTTTACTTCAAAATGGAGCAACTCCAAAATGGAGTTGGATTCTACTCCAACCCTACTCCAAAATGGAGTTGAAAATGGAGAGATGAGTAAAAAAATGGAGTAATGAATAGAGTTACTCCATATTTGGAGTAATCCCATTTTTACTCCATTTTGGAGTTGAAAATGGGATAGGATTGGAGCAAAATCTACTCCAAAATGGAGTTTAGAGTAAAAAATGGAGTAGGGTTGGAGATTGTCTTAGCGAAGTAGGATTTGGGAGAACAAAATATGTGTATGTGGGGTTGCACATGCTCAATTATTTATTTTCTTAAATGTCCTTCTACGAAAATTCTTAACTCCATCCATGAAAATGTAGAATCCTTATTTCCTCCCAACAAGTATCTCCTAGGTGATACTACCATGTTTTTAGCAATTCGATGTTCTTCTCTTTATATATAGATTTCCGTTCAAGACATAAAAAATATATTACATGACATAAAATCTAAAGCCATGAATTTTTGGGAGTTTCTGAGTGGTTTTTAGCTTTTGGTTTTTGGTTTTTGATATTTGGCATAACAAAATTTCTTAAAAACTATTAAAAATAGGATTTTAGATTCTCTTTACAAATGTGCAAAAAACCATCAAAATCCAGATTTCCTATTACATCACATAAATTATGTCAATCGAATAACTCCCTCTGTTTCATATTTGTTGTCGTTCTAGGTTGTTTTACGTAGATTAAGAAAATAACTGATTTTTCTGTTTTATCCTTAATTAATTTATATTTGATTTTATTTTATTGGTCAAAATATTAAAAGAATAGGGACAAATTTTCAAATTCTACCAAACATCTGCATTGAAAACCTAAAACAATAACTAATTTGAAACAAAATTTAACTCATAAAACAAAAGCTAATTTAAAACGGAGGGAGTATAAATTTGAGTTACTTATTAATAATCAATACAAAATTTTTGATTTAGCATAAATTACAATTAGTGATGTCATACTTAGTTATTTGACATCAGTTAAATAAAATTGATACTAATTTATCTTAAATTTGCATCGCTTAAAAATAAAAGGTATAAAATAAAAAATTAACATCAGTTGTTTAAATGATGAAAAATTTAAATTATTTAAAATGATACAATTTGTGTTGTTATATTTTTCTCACATCGTCAAAACAAGTTGGGAGGAGAATAATCCTTCTCTATAAATAAACCATAATTTTAGAATAACTTTACTAAGGATTTAGGGGAAAATTTTTTATACCAAATTATTTTAACATGTTTATTTTAATTACATATTAAATAATATGTGAGACTTTATTTAATTTAATTATGAAATTCAACTAGTTTTAACATCAATTATTTACAACTGATCCAATTATAACATCCGTTATAAATAAATGATAAAACTATGTAGCATCATTATATTAATTGATGCAAAATTAATATTATTTTTTTGTAACTGATATATTCAAACTTTAAAACATTTATTACACAAATACTGATGCAATATTTATCTCAACCAATGCAAATATTTTGCATCATTGTTTTTAGAGTCACTTACATAAATGATGCAAAATCAGTTTGTATAAATTATAAGTAATGCAAATACATAAAATAAGTGATGCAAAAGACTTTTTTTTTTTTTTTTGTAGTGATGTCCGCAACATGCTCCTTTGTATCTGGTAACTGTAGTTTTTTCAGCCTAAGAAACTCGTCGTCTTGGCAACTGAAAGGCGTTCTCCTCTTGCAACCATTTTAACTACAAAAAGGTACGTTTCATCACTTAAATTGCATCAATCGAATAAATGATATAAATTTGAGTTTCTTGTTAATAATTGTTACAAAAATTTTTGAATTATCATCAATTACAATAAGTGATGTCATAGTTAGTTATTTGACATCAATTAAATGAAATTGATACTAATTATCATTATTAAAAAGGGTTAGTTGTATCACTTACAACAAAAACTTTTCAAAATTAAGATAATAATCGTTACAAATTTTTTGAATTATCATCAATTACAATAGATATGAGAGAAAAACACAGTTCAGTTGACATCACATAGATTATAACATCAATTATCAATAATTTCAAATATGTGAGACCTTATCAAATAAATTTATCTATTATCATAAATTTAATAGTACTTTAATTAATTAAATTTAATTATGAAATTTACTAATTTGAACATCAATTACTTACAACCGATGCAATTATAACATCAATTTAACAAATGATACAACTATGTAGCATCACTTATAATAATTGATGCAAATTAACATTATTTATATTAATTGGTGTAAAATTAACATTATTTATATTAACTGATGCAAAATTAACATCAATTGATGCCAACTTAACATCATTTATTTTAAATGATTCATATTGAAATAAATGACAAAAACTGATACAATATTTATCTCAACCGATGTAAATATTTTGTATCATTGTTTCTAGAGTCATTTACATAAATGTTACATCGATTATAAGTAATGCAAATACCTAAAATAAGTGAGGCAACATACCTTTTTTGTAGTGAGCCTTTTTTTGTTGACTTAACGATGTTCCTATGTTATTTTTATATTTTTTTGTAAAAAATGAGTTGGTTGAAGTATGCATATGTTTCACAGTAATAAATTACCCTATTATAAAGAAATCTACACTTATTCAAATGAATGAATATATTGTAAAAAAATCTACAATTATTCAAATGAATGACCATGAATCTGTTTTGTAGATTTCTTTATGTAATATGGTGGATAAATCATTGATAGGATTTCAATTTAATGGATGAAATCTAAGGAATGATCACAAAACAATTTTTCAGATTTTATTATCTTATATGTTGAATATGTTGGATAGGATAATGAAAAGAATTAAATCTAACGGCTGGTGACAACCAAACTCTAGTGAATAGTGTAGATTAAATTTTCAAAATTTTCTTATCTTCGTAAAAAATAAAAAAATTCCCTATAAAAACACATATAGACGTTAGAGAAACAACACCACTACGTATGCTAGTTTAAATTATGAATTTTAATATTGAAAGTCCATCTTCATTTTATAATTCGTCTTCTTCTTCAAACTCATTTGAGTTTGATGAACATTTGATGAATGACACTGAGAGGAAAAAAAATTGCAGTCCATTTGTTTGTCAACAACAATTGCCTTATTCACCAATAATAACTGCTTTATTCACCAGCACACTAAGGAAAATAATCTATGACATTATCGATGTTCATTTTGTTTTTGCCACACAATTAATATTTTCCATTCATATTTAAACGGGTACAAAATAGATGTGTATAATCGGACATACCTGAATATCAAGCTTAATGGATAAAACATTAAAACAAACATAAGCTAGAGATAGAGACACAAGCTTTATAAAGCTTGATAAATCGTGAGGAGAGGTATTGAAAATCTCTAACACGAAGACATCCGTGAAAGAACCAAATTTCAACTCAAACTCATCAACCAACCTTAGACTAGTAAACATAGCAAGTGACTCTGAGAAAAATACCATAACCTCGGTTTGCAATCGGAAGCTCCCCATTGTCTCTACCGGTCCTGTACAAACCATTACACTAGAGAACAATTTGGTTAAGGCGATGAAGTGTTTTCCCAGCCTTGAAGCCGTAGATAACTCACTTCTATGAGAGAGGGAAAATAATGAACAGATTCTCTATTCGAGGGAGGAGGAAGATGGAAATGATGAAAGTAGTGAAATTGATCTCTCATGGCCGCGGCAGGAGGAAAGTAGGAACAAAGGAGACAATACAGACAGACGCACCAAGCTGAGGCAGTCGGATCTGGCGGTGCACGCCAAGTAAGTTTCATCCCAAGACCAGTTGGGCTTTAAAGCCATGAAGTCCAATAGTAGCCTTTGGATCAATAAGATTTTAGAATAGGCCGAAAGAAAGTCTTTTTAGGGCTAAATTGACTTTAAACCCAAGAAGCTAATTGAGCCATTGAAGTCACATGTTGCAAATGTGTTGGGCCTGGCCCAATTAAAGTTCATCCTCCGAAAACACTTGTTGTGGATTCACCCTACCCCAGTCTGACTAGAGGGGCTGTGGCGGCAGCTGATGGAGACGAGATAATCTTTGATTGATGAGATCGAGAAGGAGTTCGATGGGGTCATCACAGCCATACTCCAAATCGGTGAAACTTCTGTGAACATCTCCAGGTCTTTGGTCACTGAGGCCGAGAAGGGGAAAAAAGAGAACACCGAATTCAAACGGCAAGAAAATGAGTTTTCTCGGACCAGAACAAAATTTGGTCGAGAAAGGATCACCTCTTGAGACGTTAGCAACTTTCCAAAACTAGGGGAGAGCCTCAGAGCAACAAAGGTGAGGGGTCTTCGGGGTTTACCGAAGAGTAGATCAGATCCGGAGGTATAACGTCGCAGCGCTAACAGAGTTGAGATCTTGAAGCTCGTTGATGGAAACGATGCCTGAAGAGAGGAGTAGCCAGGGCCGTAGCCCAAACCATAAGAGCGAGCAGCAAAACCAACCAGAACAAAGAGAGTTGAGACTAGGAAGCAAGAAGAGCGGAGGAAAAAATCCTGATGCTGTCGAGCCATACCTCCACCGGCGTCAAGGAACGGTGAAAACCAAGCTGTCTCGACACTCGTATCTGAGAGAGAAAACCAATAACGATGCTCATTTATGATCACACAATTATACACATCGATATGAAAATGCTCATTGTAAGTTTTTTCAATATCGTGAAAGAGATTTTCATTGTCGAATCCGAATGTGACGGAGGCTATTTCTTAACATTTGTATGCTGTTAAACAACATGACAACTAATTTACTCAACAATGTGATGCATCTGGTAGATTGGACTTATGAATATGACATGCATATTTTGTATGCTAGGCAGCAACAATGAAATTAATGTTTTGAAGTCAACAAATTTGTTTGTTACTTGACCAATAGAAATTTTCAATTTCTTATTGTGCTTCATCATATTAGAAACTCACTTATACTTACTTTATTAGATTTTAATGTGTGTATATATATAAGAATATATATTAAGTTAGCATATTTTGTTAAAATATTTATAAAATGTATTTTAAATAAGATTTTAGGATATTTTTATATTATATATTTATTTCTTAACAAAAAAAATATCGTATATAGTCCGTGTAAACAATTGCGTATACAACTATATTCTATATGGTGGTTCGCCACCTAACTAGCGTATAACGTATTTTAGAACAATGCTTATCAACCTTGCAAAAATGGAATTATTTCTGTTCAGATTTTGGTGTATGTAATGCCTGCTTATGTCACTGAAGAATACATTAAAATAGGAAAGTGTACCACAATTGAATGTATTGCGTAGTATTTCCTAAGTGGTATTTCAGGTCACCAACACAAAGGATGTTGCCAGACTTCTCAATATTGGCCAAACAACATGAATTTCCTAAAATGTTGGGTAGTCTTGATTGTATGCATTGAAAGTAGAAAAATTGCCAACTACATGGACATGACAATTTTTATGGCGTAGCGGATCACCCACAATCATTTTTTGAAACATTTGCAGATTAGGATTTATAGAGATGACATGCATATTTTTGTATTTATGTTTTGAAGTCATCCAATTTATTTTCAAAGCTTCATCAAGGTACCACTCCTCCAACTAATTACATTATTCAAAGGAAAAAGTGTAACATGCATTATTATTTAACTGATCATATATATCTAAAATGATCAATTGTTATTCAAACTATAAGTGATCCCTAAGGTCCAAAGAAAAAATTATTTGCAGCAAGACAAGAAGCATGTCAAAAGATGTTGAACGTGCATTTCAGAGTTTTAAAATCCAAATTTGCTAGCATAGTAGGAACATCACGTTATTAGGAGGAAAATGTATTGCATGATATACTAACATCATGAATTATAATGCATAACATGAAAATTGAGGATGAATGTGATATCAACGCGCCAATTAAAGATGCAAGATCAGCGACAAAGAAAATAGTTGAAATGAAAATATCACATTTCAACAATTTTTGCTTGTAAATCTAACATATAAAAAAAAAGAAAGATTCTCATTTAGCAGTTCTTTCTATTTTAGATTTCAATAGAGAAAAAGAAATGCTAGCTTCCTCACCTTATCGGATCTAAATTGTAACGCCCCGACCGCCACCGTCCGTGGGCCCCCACACTCTCTCTAGGCCCGTGAGCCCCACGCCCTATCTAGACCCGTGGGCCCCCACGTCCTCTCTAGGCCCATGGACCCCACCCTCGTCCGATGTCCGGTTTGTTATTCCGAGAGGCTCTAAAGACTTGTTTACTGTCCCTACAAATCACCACATGATCTTTCCCCGTGTTTTGGCCTCACTCACACGGTACCGACAATCATTTTCCGGTAGGTCACCCATCCTAGTGCTACTCCAGCCCAAGCACGCTTAACTGTGGAGTTCTGACCGGATGGTTTACGGAAAAGATAAGTGCACTTTGGTGACATAGGTAGCCAAATCAATTCTCTTAAGTCTCTCATCATGCACCACCATATACCAGAAACCGGGATGTTACATAAACCATCCATCTAAAAATTCGTCGAACTTAGCCGTTTACTAACAGAGAAAAAATTCATCGTAGAAAGGTAAAGAAAAGCTTCTTCTGGTGTGCTCGGTTTAGCTAGTTTTTATACCTCTTTTGACGATCTATCAAGCTTGAAGCTTGTGTCTCTATCCTTATCTTATGCTTGTTCTAATGTTCTAGCGTGTTATGTTTGCTTTCGGGTTTGTCCGAATAAGCTCATCTATCTTGTAACAACCATTTAGTATGGAATGAAGTATTTGTTTGACAAAAAAAAAAAGAAAGGTAAAGAAAAGCAATCCCAAAGGGTCTTCGATTTGAAAATTAACAGAACCACATAACAAAAAAAACTGAAAAGAACACAACTCCAGCGCTATTGAATCCGCTGGAGATGTTGATAGGAAAATACTCTCTTTTTCCTCTCCGAAAAGCGGCTTTAGAGCTAATATGTTTTTTTCCAATATTTGTCGTGAAATTGTTTCTATATTTTGAACCTAAACCATACAACCATAATATGTTTGTCTTGCCAGACTATGAAGCTATAAAATTAAAGATTTGCAAGGTTTTTTTTATATCATTAGAGGAAGAATCTATTAACAAAGCCGTTGGAAATGTTGTTAATAAAGATTTTTTTTTTCCTTAGTCGATCGACATTCCAACTAGTACTTGTAAATAGGAAAAATTACTTCACTTTTGTTCCGTTGGATTGCTTATGGTAGTAGGTTCAGAGTAAATGAGTACAAAAGCTTTCCTCAACTTGCTTTACGAGTCAGACTCATAGTCTAAATTCTAAAGATTTCTATTAAAAGATTTCTAAATTCTAAAGTATGAATGAGGAAACATATTCATATTAAAGGCTTAAGTAAAAGTTTCTACCCTAAAACCCTTATTTCACTCCAGAATATAAGTAATCCTCAATAATGGTTTTAATTGAGAAACATACAAAACGCCATAATCATACAAAAACAAAGAACGCAAAAGACAGCTAAATGATAGAGGGGAATTTGAGTTTTAGGTTACTCTGTACTATTCGGAGCATACCAAACAAGCTAGTACAAAAATACACTGTCATATTTTACACACTCCATCTTCTCCACTGTGTAAGGAGTAACCATTCAAAGCCTTTAGTCTTTTAATACCTCGGAACTCGTACTAGCTTCCTCTCGGAGGAATTACTCCGCAAACTACCAACCGAACTAGACCGTTCTGGTTTGTTCGGGATAGTTTTGGATAACCATTCAAGTCCTTCGTATAAGCCTTGCCCTGAGATAGCTGAGGTTCCTTGTATAAGCCTGTACCAACCACAATTACACACAAAAGGTTTTGTTTATCCTCTACCTCTAAATATACATATAACGACCCAAGAGAATAAGTTTTTATTATTACCAACAACGTTTAGATAGGCTATGCAGACCAAGTTTGTTAGCAACCTCGCCTACCGGTAAAGCATTTCTTGAATCTTGTTTGTTCGCAAAGACGAGTACACATGCACCTTCTAATTCATTCTGTTGCATATTTTTTTTTACCAATGCATAAAGTTTGTTAGTATACAAACGAGGAGATGATAAGTAACATATAAAAGAGTATTTTCATATAATTTTACATCGGTTAGTATGTGATGTAGCTCGTTTCGAGCTTCTGATAACCTTTCATTGTCACTGCTGTCCACGACAAAGATGAGCCCTTGTGCGTTCTGAAAATAGTGTCTCCACAATCTGCGAATCTATAGAAAAGCAGAAATTTTTGTTACATATGTATGTTTTAATGTTTATGGTTTATGAACTTGTAGAGAAGTAAATAGTAGACCAAAAATGTAATAGACTAAATCATGGAACAGCTTATTGTGGATTAGTCCACATCCATTTGAACTTCAACCATTTCAGGGAGATGAACTCAACATTGAATTTACCTTTTCTTGTCCTCCTATATCCCACACTGTGAAATTGATGCCTTTGTAATCTACTGTCTCAAGGTTAAACCCTGAAAAATCATAAAACAAACAAGAACGGATATATATAATGGTTAACCTTGATGAACATCGAATTTTTTTTTATCTAGCTATTGTTATGAATGGGACCTAAAGTAATATATAACAAACAGGGACCAATCTACTGATTAATATGCTATCAGAACCTTAGTTTGATCCAACTAGATTGTTGATCCTAAAGTGGAGCTTCGAGATGGGCCGGAAAATTCATTCATCATCTCGAGGGAGTGTGTTAAGTTGTTAACTATGTACATATAAGCTATGATCCATAGAAAATGAACAAATTAAGTCTATATGGTTGGAGTTGTTCCAACTACCCAAACAGTGTCTTTCATAATCCTCAATAGATGGATCAACTGAATCGATATCTTCTTTAACTTCAATAATCAATCGCTTACCAAGAGAGCGCGAAAGCACAAAAAAAGAAGGAGAAGCTTAAGGTGACATACCAATAGTAGGCACTGTTGTGACAACCTCTCCAAGCTTTAGCTTGTAAAGGATAGTAGTCTTCCCTGAACCATCAAGACCAACCATCAAAATCCTTACTTTATTTTTAGGAAGAAACCTTTTCGCTATACGCGAAAATCTAACTCCCATGTTGAAAACAAGAAAAAATACTTAAAGGAAATCTGAGATATAGTGAAAGAACAAACGCAACGCTTCAATATTTCAAGCTATGTATGGTAAACGAACAAGCTTGGGCTTATATAAGATCTATGAAGAGTAACTAAAACACATGAAAAATAAGAAAGAAATATCAAGGAATCTGAGATATAGTGAAATAAACACAGCTTTGGGCTTATATGAGATCTGTGAAGAGTACACACATGAAAAATAAGAAAAACAAAACTGAAAAATTGAAATTCCAGAGACAACGTAAAAGCAAGTAAAAAGGCAAAAATCCCATTAGAAGGAATAAATTCCTAAAGGAAACTAAGAATGGTCAGTCTCTTTTCTAAAACTCAAAAGCTCATTCAGACACAGACAGAAACTTTGTCACTTGTCAGATTCTGTGTTCTGTTCTGTCTTTTTCTCATTCTAGAAGCATATGATCAGAATCTTATTCTTTTGAGTACATCACCAGCAATATGGAATATAAAATGAACATAAGAGAGAACACAAAATTGGAATTGCTTTAATAGTAAAATGGAACAAATTCTCAAAATCAGATCTTTTAGGTTAAAAGCTTTGTTCTAAAGGAAGGTACAATAATAAAACAGAACATTTAAGTTGAAACATGAATAGCCTCAAAAGTCAAATTCTTCAACACTCTCAAAACTTTAAACAAATACCAAAACAAATCAAAGCCAAAGCTTATAGCTTGAGGAATACAAACTCTTCCACAGCCGGAATTTCGCCAATTTTCTTCAGAGTCTCTTTGCTCGGCATCTCGTCTACACCAATCGCCATAACCGCTTGCTTCCTTGGCGCGATTCTTCCAACAGTCATGAAATTGACATTAACATTTGATTCTCCCAAGATGCTACCGACAGTCCCGATCATGCCTGGTTGATCTACTTGCCTACACAGTATTATACTTCCTTCAAGACTCACATCTACTTCGAAAGATCCAACCTTTGTCAGATGCGGGACACCGTCTTTAACCTTTCCTTCAACTTTGACTTCACCAGATTCAGACAAGGCGCTAGCGAATTTGGACTCGACGTTGCCTAGCTGAACCGTGATGGTCTCGAGTGGGCTCTCTGGTGACCCGTCAAGGAGAACTCGTTCCTCTGAGATTCTTAGACCTCTCTGTTTCGCTGTGTAATCTGCGTTGACTAGGTTTACATACATATCGGAGATCGGTTCAATGATACCCTTTGTTATCATGGCTCTGAGAAGTCTAGTGTCAAGATCATCAGTGGCTCGAGCCGAGGCATAGGTCACTTTCACGTTCTTCACACCGCTTCCTCCTGCCACCAATTGGATAGCTAGTCTCCCTAGTTGCTCCGCCAGTACCACATATGGTTTCAGCTCCGCAAGAACCTGCAGATAACATAAGCTTTTCGTAAACACAATCACACCCTAAAATAGTCTCTTCTATGTCCACAATCTCATCTTTCAATACAACATACGAAGCTAAGTACTGGCTAAAGAAGACTCGCCTCAGCAGAAACCATCGGTGCATTGACAGCAGTAGAAGCAAGCTCTCCATTAAGAGCTCCAACAACAGCTTCGGCAATCTCAATCGCAACTCCTTCCTATCAACGCCAAACATAGTAATTCATCAACAGAATGTCACAACAAAACCACCACTTGATTCGTTAATACAAAATTCAGAACCTGAGCCTCCATAGTACTAGCTCCAAGATGAGGTGTCACCGTAACCCTCTCATGCTGCACAAGCTTACTATCTTTAGCCGGAGGCTCTTTAGTGAAAACATCAAGAGCAGCCTGAGCAACAATACCAGCATCTAAAGCTCTAACTAATGCATCTTCATCAATAACACCTCCACGAGCCACATTAACAATTCTAACACCTTTCTTCATCTTCGCAAAAGTCTCATCGTTAAGCATCTTCGACGTAGCAGGTGTAAGAGGCATATGTAACGAAATAAAATCAGCCGTAGAAAGCGCTTCATCAAAGCTCACTAAATCAACACCAATGGCGTGAGCACGATCCGCAGGAGCGTAAGGATCATGAGCAATAACACGCATACCAAGTCCTTTAGCGCGTCGCGCAACTTCTGATCCAACTTTACCAAAACCCATCACAGCTAATGTCTTCCCTACAAGTGATACACCAACATACTTGTTCCTTTTCCACTCTCCTTCATTACATACAAAACAAAACCAAAATCAAAATTAACACTAAAAAGTCAATTTAATCAGAATTAACACTAACAAGAATCATCAAGAACTGTTCATTTCAATTTCACTTTCATAATTACAGATAAAAAATTATGATCCCTAAACACCAAAATCAGTTACTCTAATTTAAAACTTGTGAAATCAAGATGCTATAAATCACATAAACAAGAAACAAAAATTTAAAAAATAAATCAACTAGATCACAATTAACACTAACAAGAATCATCAAGAAGTGTTCATTTCAATTTCACTTTCATAATTCCAGCCAAAAACTTAGTTACAGATCAAATATTATGATCCCTAAACACTATGATCAGTTACTCTAACTTAAGCTTACGAAATCAAGATCTTATAAATCACATAAACAGGAAAAAAACAAAATAAGTCAATTAGATCATAGTTAACACTAACAAAAATCATCAGAAAGTGTTAATTTCAATTTCACTTTCATAATTCCATCTTAAAACTCAAATTCCAAAACTATGAAGACTCAATCTAGCAAAAATTATGATGCCTAAACACCAAAATCACTCTAATTTAATTATGCTAAATAAATCAATAATCATTGAACACAAAACAGAATAAAATTAAAAAAAAAAGAAAAAAAAGTGTAAATATATGGAAAATGGAAAATTCGAAAATGAATTTACCAGCCTTAACAGAAGCATCAGCTTGAGAAACATTTCTAGCCATGGCAGCCATAAGTGCGATTCCATGTTCAGCGGCGGCGATCGTATTCGCCGTCGGAGCATTAACAACCAAGCAACCAAACTCCGTCGCAGCACTCAGATCCACGTTATCGATACCAACACCAGCTCGTCCAACAACCTTAAGCCGTCCACGAGACGATTCAAACACGTCACGCCCTACCTTCGTCCCACTCCTCACGATTATCGCATCACAGAGTGAGATCTTCGTGTTTAGCTCTTCGGGAGTCAAGTTATAAGAACAATCGACGTTTGCGAACTTCTCTAAGAGATTAACACCGGCTTCGCCGAGCTTCTCTGCTACGAGAATGGTTGGTTTGGCTCCGTCTCTGGAAGCGGTGCATTTCACGAGGATAAGCCGTTTTTGAGGAAGATCGTGTCTACGTACGGAAATGGCAGATGGAAGAGATGATTTGGAGGAGAGAGAGGAGGTTTTGAGGGGATTCACGGCGAGTTTGGCTGAGGACGCAGCGGTGGTGGCGGCGGCGGACATTGCGAGTGTGTGGTGGTGTAAGTGGAGAGAGGTTGGTGGCAACTGAGTAAGATCTGAGTTTTTATAATAATCAGTTTTGTTTTGCTAATCTTAATTAAATTAAATTTGTAGGATTAAGATAGACAAAATCATTTCATTTTTTTTTTTTTTTTTTAAGTCGAACAATTATTTTATTTCAGATGTTGAGAACAAAAAAAGGGAAAATTAAATTTTGTATTAACAAGTTGAGATTTCTACTAATGAATCTATACGGAAAGCTTACCTTTATACAAAGATTGGTCAGAGAGCTATTGGATACCGGTTAACCCGGTTTACTTAAGGAGATAGATTTTGTTATTGAATTATATTGTTTGAATTATTTAAAACGATTGAATCGATTCTTTATATAGAAATAGAAAAGCAAATTGCCATATATAGTGACGTTGAGCTCCACAAAAAATGTGCTTGCGTAAATTGTTGACGTTGTGTTGACATTTATAACAGAAATATCATTTTTCTCTTCTTTCTTCTTGTTAGTGTTTAGTGAGAACAATTTTGAATGGTTTTAGTGTAATCATGGTAAATTTTAATTCTTAGTAATGACATATGATACCTCAATTTAGAATTAATCTCTTAAGCATTATTATTTTGTGTAAATATCTTAGATGTGAAATAAGTTTTTTTTTTTATTTTTCTCTTTTAATGTTAAGATTTTATAAGAGAATTAAAAGATTGACAATTTAAAACTATTCATTACAAAAGATTCAAAATCACAAAAGGCATGATTGGTTAAAAATTGAAGAACTTTTACATATAACATTTTAGAAATACATTTTTACAAATGCCACTCAATGTTTTAACTTTCTGATATGCTCAAATTATTCCTAGAGCTACTCTTTCAAACTAAGAGATCGCTGTAGTACTTAGGGATCGAATCCACACTGACTCTCAGGCTTCACAATAGACCGGTTCGTTTCAAATTCAGTTAAGCAGTAAATGTTTAAATAAAAGACAATGCAGAAAATATAAAGAGGGTTGTAATCAATTGGGGAAAGCGTCAGGTCTAGGGAACTTTTCAGGAAATCATGCAAAGTAGATAAAACAACTGGTCAAGATCTAATTAAAAACCGTTCTAAAACTCAAATCACTAATGTATAGCTAACCAACTATCGTTACGAAAACTATCTATAAATTAAACTTAAGAAACTAACTGTCGCTTGGAATCCTAAAGTCTAAACAAGCCTTAAGTGCAGGTTCGATATGTTCACAAGTTATCTAATCCAACTGTCGTTGCAATTATCTAACTTGCTTCCTAGGATTCGTTAAGATCTCAAATTACACTGTCGTGTTAATTTAACAACCTATAATTATAAATCTAGGTGATCAGTCCAGATTAAACATTAAGTTAAATCCTAGATGAAGAACTAACAAGTTTGAATCTTAACCAGTCATTAGATCTAACAGTTCATAAAATCCCTAATGAGAAACCCTAAACCTAACAAGTGATATACTCAGACATATCAATTAGAACAAAAGACATAACTGAAATAGATATCAAATAAAATCAAAGAAAGAATAGAAAACAGGGGTTCAAGATCTTCTCTCAATGGAGTACAAGTAGCAAGAACAACCCCAAACTCTAGTCTCTCTCTCAAAACTAGCCAAAAATCAAGATAGAATAAAACTTAACCTAAAAACCTAATAAGTAGTCTAAAACACGAGCTGGGTCTCCTTTGTAAACTTCTGGAACTTCTGGGACAAAGCTGCAAATCTTCAAAACTATGTAAGTTCCGCATGAGTGCTTGACGATGGGTGTCGAGCGACACCAGTAGTTGTGTCGATCGACACCATAGACCAGTAAAGGCACTTACTTCGTCTTCACAGCTACAAATGCTCTATAGGCTCCATAATCATCCAAAAAGTCTCCAACACATGCAAACCTGTAAAAGACTCGATAAAAAAATCGAAAGACACGGTTAAGACTCGATTATGTACTTATATATCATGGCTTAAAACCGGTAAAAACTATGATATATCACTTTCTAAAATGAACTCTTAAATCAATTAGGTATCAAAAAAAGTTTTCCCTATGACTTCTCTCTCAGGCACTAACTCCAAACCCCAAGGTAGCCACACAACTTAGAGATGGGCATTTTTCTGTGCCGTTTCTCCGACCACGTTGCTCCCTCCTCTTGTCTTGGCGTTTGTAGTCTCTAGCTCCTTCACCACCGGTAAATTTTCTCTTCAACCTTCATCGAAGAAGCGACTGAAACAAGGCTCGATTTGTGTCCTCTCGGTCATGTCCTATGCACCGACCTCTCAGGTTTCTCTGCTCAACCTTCTCTCTCACCATCAGTGGAAGACTCTTCCAGCACCGTTGTATCCCCTTCATCCACCAGAACCGCCAGATTCGCCGGATCCACCTCCTCTTCCTCAAATTTTGTTATCCTCTTCAACCTCTTGAAATTTCAGCTACGCCTCCAACAATTTTTTCTCCATTGGTGAACCTCCATGTTGCGGGATGGATCTCTGATTTGTGGAATCTCTCTTGCTCTCTCCCCTGGTGTTTTGTCACTCATCCCGCTTCAATTGTCAGAGTTCTTCAAACTGGCCTCTTTCTGATGTTCATGGAATTTCTACACCTCAGACCCTGTCTTTCCTCCATGTATGCTCTTCTTTACCTCCCGGTGTTCCTTCTCTGGAATGTGACATGCTTAGGAAGAATTTTGTAGCTCTGGATTTGTGGAAAGTGGGTATATCTAGGTTGTCTCAGACTCAGTTGGTTAGTTTGGGCTCCTTTAACACTCTGGAGCTGATCTATACTGCGTTATGCAGATTATGTAATGGTTACACTGTGGTCATAGTGGACGTGATGAATTTCAAGTTCATATGCCCATCATTCACTACGTTTAGTTGGTCTTCTATATCTGGGATAGAGAAAGGCTTAATTAGCTATGTTCGATGGAAGGTCGAGCCATGTAATCCTAACCCCTTCAACTGGAAATAAGTCATTGTATTTGGTGTTATCTTAGATCGGGATTTGATTCTCTCGAATCACTTTGATGGTGATTTCGTTTTACCTTGTATTGAGATCCTTGTTAAACATGTTCTAATATTGTATGTCGCTAAGGGCTTTGTCCCGATCATTAGCATTAGCGTATATGTTTTTTGTAGATGTGAAGTAGTAAAAGCAGTCTCTATTTAGGGTTGAGTCTCCTCATTGGGGCACTCTATTGGGTGTATAGCGTCGGTGTACATGTATCAGGTTTACATGCCATTAGGCATATATGCATTGGTGTACATGGGTCGGTGTACATGCGTCAGTGTACATATTTACACAGATATATGTAAACTTTGACTCAAAATTATACTTAAAATTCTACATAATCTATAAATATAAATATAAATATAAAAACATATATCGACATAGACCATTTAATACAAGTGTACACCATTCCATATATAAGTCAGTGTACATATATTTGATGTACAAAACATGTATAGAGTGTTCATCGGTTGTGTCCATGCATCGGGTGTACATGACATTGAATGTATAGACGTCGGTGTATATGCGTCGGTGTACATGCTTACATATATGTCTTTACAAAACACCAACACATGTACTCCAAAATACACTTAAAATTATACATAATCTATAATTATAAATATACAAACATAGAATAATACAAATATCGGCATACACCATTTAATACATGTGTACACCATTCTATATACAAATCGGTGTACTGATATTTAAGGTACAAATATTGATGATAAAAAGTCGAGATACACATACATTTGTGTACATTGTATATTAATTTGTATATAATAAACGATTGTGTACACTATACATTAGTACACATGCTATAAATCAGACACTTATTTCATATACAAATATTAGAAATTAAACATGAAACTTATTAGATTTATACTTACATTCATTTGTGAATAATGTTTAAAAGTTTTTTAACTTATTATTCATTTGTATGTTTAAAACTCTTTTATTTTTATTGGAAGATGATTAGAGACATATAGCATGTTCGTTTACTTGTAGCTATGACAGCTACATCGACTCAACAAAACGACATATGGTGGAGAAAGCATCAGAATAAAACGATAAAAAGGAAAAAAAGATTGATAGTTTATTGATCGCAGCGACCATTACGAAGATGAAATATCCATTAAATGTATCGCTGGAAAAACTAGCGGCAGCTACGTCTACGGTGATGTTCATCTTCAGCGATCACTTTTCTCTCACCTCTATGGATTTTTGTTTTTTTATAACTATTTTTCTCTATTGCAGTTAGGCCTGTCAATTTAATCAGAAACCCGCGGGCCCTGCCCCGTTAGATCCGCCGTGGGGCGGGTGCGGGTCGAATTTTATTTTTTTTCAAATTGCGGGTCGCGGGTACGGATCGAAATATTTTTTAGCGGGGCGGGTGCGGGTCATCAAATTTTTTTAAGCGGGTTTGCGGGTACCTGCATTTAAAATTTTTTTTTTAATTAATTATTAATTATTATTTTATTTATTTTAGTAGTTAAAATTTAAAAATATTATAAAAATATATATTTTTATCCAAATTATTATTTTATTTTTAAATTTGGAATTTATGTTTTTAATACAAAAAATTATTAATATATATTAATTTCACTACAAAAAATTTAAAATTTAAAAATTAATTTTTTATTTTTATTTAATTATTCGCGGGTTACCCGCAGGTACCCGCAAATTTAAGCGGTGCGGATGCGGGTCGCGGATCGCGGGTTGACCCGCTTGACAGGGCTAGTTGCAGTCGCTGTTATAGTGACTAGTAAAAGAACAGGGCTATACACATCATAGAATTGATAGACAAAAAAAAAGCCGTTAAAATTGATAGTGAACATATTAACATAGGATGTTGTACATCTATATAAGATTGTGTACATCTATATAAGACGATTTACATCTATATAAGATGATATATATATATATATATGTGTGTGTAATAGTTGCATAAGTGAGAGAACGAACATAAAGGAGAGAGAGAGAAAAAAACTAAAAAATATAATAAAGGAGAAAGATAAATTTATTTTTAAATATTTATTTCAATTGTATAATGGCGGTTTGGTAAATAGGGAAAAAGTTGAAGGGTAGATAAAATTTTACACATCTAAAAACTACCTTATTTGCAAATTACAAATTTAGAAACTACCATATCTCCCAATTTTCTCTTTCCGTTATTGTTGTAATAATTCGTTCAATTCATTTGTTTAGTCAAACAACTATTTTTTGAGGAAATATAGTTAGATCTACTCAAAACATATAAAGGGAAAAACCTAAAGATCACATGTTCAAGTGATATGTGGAAGATAATCATATTACATGCTCTAATCACCGACCTGAGAATCCTTATTTGTAACAAGAGAATGTTGAACTTGATCAGGGAATCTGTAACCCATCAAAGATGGTATTGTGTTTAGTTTTTTTTTTTTCTAGTGCTAACTATTTAAGGTCTATTTGAATTTTTCAGGGTTAAAAGTTGATTTTGTTTTATTATTCTGCTATTTGATCCATGAGACATGAGGTAATAACCAAGATAATGGGGGTATAATTTGAATACACCACTTGATGAGTCTTTTATGCAGTTAGGTAAAGCTCCAATGCGACTTTTCGCCGTTCCATCACATCCAGTGGAACAATTGCATATAAGGTATCAAGATTCAGTTTTCAAATTTCTCCGATCCCTTTGTCACTGACTCTTTTCACCTTCACCTCATTGAGTTATTACATTGAGATTTCAGGAGAGAGGTTTAAGCTTCTATCTCTATTGGACTCCTTTCTTCTAGTGCAAGAGCGATGGTCACATAAGCAGGATGGGAGGGCTAAGCGTGTCCTTATCGAGGCTGGATGGTGCTTTCTTTGGTGGCGGTGTGGTTGGTCGTCTTATAGCAGCAACACATGGTCAAGTGATTCATACTTTTTCCATTTCAAATATTTGATATATTGATGTTCATAAGAAAAATGCAAGGACACTTTTGTTTTCCAAATCACAGATTGCTGTTGGAAGTTTCATCTCAAAGGGGCATAAAGAACTGGACAAACATGCGGGAAAATGGAAATTTTGACACCCACATTACCTCATGTGGACCCAACTAAAGGACTGATGGCTCCGAGTAGCCACAATCTCGAGGTGCAATGAGCAAGTCATCTAATGAGGTCATGGTTTTAAGGTTTCCTCCACAAGATGACTCATTCATTGCGCCTTGATACTGCAAGCTACTCAGAGCTAATAAGTCCTTAATTGGGTGCACACGCGGTAATGTCGGTGTCAAAAGTTCCATTTGTCCCACATGTTGGTTCAATTCTTTTTGCCCTTATGGTATGGAACTTCCAAAAACAATATGTGATTTGAAAGCCAGAAGTATTTTTACATTGTCAATATATGAAATATTTGAATTAGAAAGAAGTGGGAATCACCTGAATAGGTGTTGCTACTATAAGATGACCAACCAAACTCCTACCAAGGACACCACCATCCATCCTTGATAAAGGACATACTTAGCCCTCCCATCCTGCTTCTATGACCATCGCCCTCCACCAGAAGGAAGGAGTCCGATAGAGACATAATCTCAAATCTCCCCTAATTTTTTATGTAAATAACTCAATGATGTCAGTGTTAAAGGGATCGAAGAAAATTGTAAGCTTAATCTTGATATCTCATATGCAATCGTTCCACATGATGTGGTGGGATGGCAAAGAGTCGCATTGGAGATGTATCCAACTACAGAAAAGACACACACATAACGTGGTGTATTCATATTAAGCCTCATTATTTTGACTGCTACCTCATGTCACATGGCTCAAATAGTAGAATAATAAAAATAACATCTTTTAATTATGCAAATTCAAATGGGCCTAAACATGTCCGCACCTCAAAAACAAATAAACACAATATAATTTTTTGGGGGTTATAGAACCCTGATCAAGTTCAAGATTCTCAAAAGGGAAGAGAGAGGAAAAGAAAATAAACAAATCAACCTTACGTTTTGGACAAAAATGGATCTTGGTTCCACATGAATGGACGAATTTGGTCTAATCAACACATGATTTGGTCCGTAAACACCTACCCTCATACTTATAACCACTAAGTCATCAAGAGTTAGTTAGATTTTCTACAGTCTAAACGATGCATATAAGGTATTTCTTAACCGACTGAAATTAACATCGATTATTATATGTTTCAAACGATGAAAAATATTTTTATCAATGTTTTCAGAGTTACTTACATAAGTGATGTAAATTTACTTTGTATCAATTATAAGCTAATGCAAAAATATAAAATAAGTGATACAGAACACATTTTTCTTGTATATTACAAGGAAGAGACCACATAGACTTCAACTTAAAAATGGCTTAAGGCTGCTAGTACCAGCATCATGGTGGCCTAGGAAAGACTGAATCTGATTAAGGCTGTTAGTAAAGACTGGATTTTAAGAAATTCCTTATATGAATCGTTTAGACTGTAGAAAATCTAACTAACTCTTGATTATTATAAGACCGATTAATATTCTACTGTTATACTAACCGGTGTTAAATATTTGTATTGATTTTTTTAGTGATGTAATAATTAAATATATTTGATTTTAAAATAATTTATTATCTTCTGTGGTTGAAAAATTAATAATTAAAATAGTTAACTAATTTTAAAAACCTTGACAAAATTTTTCCTAACAACACATTAATATTAGCTTTTGATCAACTAAAATTTTAAAATCGATATTATCGGCTAGGCTTAATATAAACCTTCTATACCTAAGTTCTAAAATATATATAGAATATATTCAGTTCACCCTCTGTTCAGTTGGCGATGTGAGATAAAATAAAAGAAGTATATATTTTTAACAATTTTAATGAACCGGTGCAAAACAAGTTGATAACGACATCAATTAAGATGTTAAAGCACATATTTTGTGTCAATTATTAATAGAAATTAAATACAATGATTATTTAATTGATGTAAATTCATATTGTTGTATCAATATTTTGAAAATAATGCAAAATGATATAAAATTAAATATGTTGTATATATGTATATACATCTTACGCTTACCACTTGGTGGAATATCTGCAAATGTGGAAGTTAGCTCAGGTAAACTTGAAGATGTCTTTGTCGTCTTCTCTTTCACCTTACTAGCCACCATAAAGAAAAAGCGCAAGTTTTCTCTCCTAAGAAAGATCAGTTATTTGATAAGAAAAGTGCATTATAAAGTCCAAAAAAAAAAAAAAAAAAAAAAAAAGTGCATTATAAACAGTTAAAAATGTGGGTAGTTTAGAGGATGTGCCAATCAACTCATCCTCTCTATCGGAATCTGATATCTCCATAAAGTCCAAGTGACATAGGAATCATTTGACATTATCATTTGACCAACTGAATCTAAACCATGGATCCTAAAATAAAAAAAATGGAAAATAAAATTGTACGAAAACAATTGGAAATAATGAGTGGGTAAGATATATCACCTTCACTCTGACTTAGGTGCCTGTGAGCTTGATAACGCACCAACTCGTCCTCACGGTACATTGTAGGGGTGGGCATAAAACCGAATATCCGAAAACCGATCCGAAACCGATCCGAAAAATCCGAATCCGAAACCGAACTAAATAGTCTTAAAATCCGAACGGATAATGAATTCTCCTATCCGAATTATCCGAACCGAATCCGATCCGAACCGAAAACCGAATGGTATATCCGAAAACCCGAAATAAAATTAAATATCCAAAAATTAGTTATATTTAGTTATAATTTTATACCCAAAAACTACCAAATAACAAAAATATTTGAAATAACCTAGATATCCTGAAAATTTTAAGTTATATTTGTTAAAATTATACAATTTTTGTAAAATGTAACCAATTTTTCTTAAAATTAAACCATTTTTTATTAAAATTGAACAAATTTTTATTTATTTTTTCCCTCAAAAATAATCTGAAACCGATCCGAACCCGACACCTATCCGAACCGAATCCGAACCGAATAGTTGTAAAACCCGAACGGATAATAAACTCTTCTACCCGAATTATCCGAATCCGAAAAAATCCAAACCGAATCCGATCCGAAATCCGAATGCCCAGCCCTAGTACATTGTGTGAAAACCAGCTCGCCAAAACTGAGAAATCATATTAAATCTCTATCAACATATGGAGAGAGACACAACAACAAAAACAACAACAAAAATTAAACAAATGGTCATTCTCAAACAGTTAGGGAGATAAATGTAAGAGAGAATCGGAAAAAATAATGACAGGTAATCGAAGAAAAAAATGGCCGAGTTACCTGGTAGATAAAAGGAGCGCCGCTTGGAGAGAAGGTGAGAAAGTTCTCTCCGTATAAATACTTAGGGCAACAAACAAGGAGACAATATATATGTCTGGGCCAAACGAGTAAAGCTATTTGGGCCAAATAATTAAGGCGATATGGGCCTCAATAGTGGAAATTGAGACATGTAATGATGCAAATGTAATTGTAATGAATTTAATTCTTCTAGGAAAGAATGATAATGATGTGAAATGGAAATGGTCACATGCTAATAATTATAATAGATTCATCAATAAAGCATGTAAGGTTTATTAAATATTCTTAAGGAAATAGCAATTATATTTTTACCACTTTTTTAAATTCTTACTACAATGATACTAAAGAGTGGGAGCAAGTTCTTGGGTATAATTTTATCATTTAGATCAGATCAAATGAAACCTACATTGCATAAACTAGTGCAACTGCATATGAGCTCACATGGCATGTAAGCACAGATTAGGAAAGTCGTACTCTCACGTGGATTATGATTTAAGCAGTTGGCTCATATTCATATGTAGATTATTATTTAGTAATGGGTAATTTCATATTGGAATTATGATGAAAGAAATTGGCCCTATTTTTACTTAAATTAGAATTAGAAATATGAATCCCTATAATAAGGGGTTGAGGTATCCTGAGAAAATCATCTGAGAGTAAAAGCAAAAAATAGGGAACGGCTGCTGAGAGATTCTTAACATTGGTAAACTCCTCAGCATGCATATATAGATTATCTTGTTATTTGCTTGTTATCACGATTAAATATAAAAAATAATATTACTTTATATACTTGATCTTGGATATTTCATATATGTTTCAAACAACAGAGTGAAAAATTGCCGAAAACCCAGAATCACTATTAAAGTACTGGTATTTAACAATAATTATGAAGATTAATAAAAAAAATTTTAGAGAAGAAGAAAATACAGTCGCGAGACTAATACCTTTTTAATTTTATATCCCCAAATATTGAATTTTTTATTTAAATGAAACCTAAATTAAGTAAAGTATAATTACAAAAGAGTATCGCTAATGCTGGAGTTGACGCCAGCCGGTGAACATTGAAGAAAAAAACGTAAGAAAAAGTTGATTTGGAAGATTGCATTTGGAGAGAAGAAAAACGGTTGTAAGAAGAAAACAATTTTTTTTTCTTTTTCAGAAAACTCCAAATGTTTCTATTACAGTAGAATATTATTATTTGATAGAAAATATCCACCCATTTCTTTTCTTTTTTGAGAAATAGAGTGTATCTTTTGATACCATAAATTTGGAAATTGAGAAGTTGTGACGTTTTGGAGTTTATATAATTGTATATACAATGAACCAAATGTTGACGGTATATTGAATATCTCTAAGGTTATGTAGATTTTATACACTAAACCAAATCATTGTGTAAGTCCAATACATGTAACTTTTGATTTTTCTTCTACAAAAAAAAGAGGACACGTGTCAATCACACAACAATATAACACTCATCACAAAACCGGTGTTGACACTATTTTCACCAATTCGGAACAGTATGTTGCAAAAGCGACTATGGTTGTTAAGACTTATTTATACCCATGAAAAATACATTTTAGACATACGTCAATGCGAATATGACGGCAAGTCTCTTGTATTTTAGGATTTTCTATTTGTTCAAATTTGTCATTGCCTAACACTTTTATTCTTATATTTCATAGAATTAGCTAATTAACCAAAATCTACTTCATGGTTGAATGATCCCTCATTTTTTTCTCCATCATCGTCTTGTCTATTTGTCTTTGCATTCCCTCGTCTTTGTTACTATCACTATTTCACTGGCATCTCATCACTGTAACAACTGGTGTAATCTGAGATGAAGAAAGTACGATCACCATGATTGATATACCATAAACTTTTTTGAAATGGTTTAACTGCAATTGACAAAGTGCAGAAATCCTTTTAAACCCTAGAACATGTGCATCGTTTGGAAAAATACATAATTTCTGGTCAAAAGAGATAAAGCACTGATACAAAATTGCAACATTTGGTTTTATTTTCTTACAAAAAAGACAACATGTGTCAATCATACAATAGAGTACATATAACCATAGCTAAAGTAAACATAAAAATTTGGTTTTATTTTCATACAATCAGACAACATGTGGAAACATATAACCATAGCTAAAGTACTGGTGCTTAATAATGATTATAAAAATTAATAAAATTCATCAAGAACATAAGAAGATACCATCGCGAGACTCGTCTCTTTTCAGTTTTACATTTCCAAATATTGAAGTTTTTATTTAAATGAAACCTAAATTAAGTAACCTATAATTAGAAAAAATATGGCCAACGCCGATGAACGTTGCAGAAAAAAACGATGGAGAAAAAACAATTGTGAGAAGAAATTAATTTTTTGTTCTTTAAAAAAAAATTCATATGTTTATATTAGAATATAAAATTATTATTTAATAGAAAATATTCATAAATATTTTAAGAAATAAAGAGTATTTTTTGCTACCATACATTCGGAAATTGAGAAGTTGCGACGTTTTGGAATTTATATAACCATATATACATTGAACCAAATATACGGTGCATTGAATATCTCTAATGTTTGTGTATACATTGAACCAAATATACGATGCATTGAATATCTCTAATGTTTTTGTATACATAGAACTGAATATACGATGCATTGAATATCTCTAAGGTTTGTGTATACATTGAACCAAATCATTGTCTAAACCTAAAAGACATAACTTTTCGATTTTTTATCTATAAAAAAAAAAGACACGTGTCGATCATACAACACATGACACTCATCTTTTATAATTTATAAAATTGTACGAAATGTTTGGCTACATAGTATTAGAGATATGATCAACATCAATCAAGGATTTGATCAAATTGTCAAACCTGCTCATCACTCCTTAGTTATTATGTAATATTAGTATTTTCTTATATGTGCATACAAACTCTGTATAAATGTAACTCTCATCGTGTACTAAAATAATAACACATTCCCTACAATCTAATGGTATCAGAGCGGATTTCTTTCTAAGACCTAATTTTTTTTTATTTTTCTTTCTTCTTGGCTCCGCTCTTCCCCTCTTCTTCCTTCTCAGCTCGGGGGACCAATTACTCCAAGGACGGGTTAAAGAGGAATTATTTGAGTGGCCGGTTTTCAACAATTCTCCGACTTCTCTTTTTGCTTCTCCAAGCGTGAAAGTATCTCTGCCCGAGTGGCATTCACCCCTTGGACATCCAGCTTCTTCTATTTTAAACACAATTGTATTGCAATTTTCTTTACCTATCTCTCATTCTTTATCTTAAAAAATTCTCTTGTAGTGATTGTCTCACAAATAAAAACCATAAATTGCCGTTTTCAGAAACCTCTATCTCGTCTTCTCAAAGCACTCGTTGAAAATAAATTCCTCTCTAAAATCGGTACTCTCTTCACCGACAATGGAGGTGAATTTATTTCCTTAAGGGATTTTCTTTCGTCTCAAAGCATCTCTCATCTTACAACCCCCCATACTCCTGAGCATAATGGTTTGTCGGAACGTCGTAATCGACATATTGTCGAGACTGGCCTTTCCCTCCTATCCCATGCTTCCATCCCTACCACTTATTGGACCTATGCCTTTTCGACTGCGGTAATTTTGATAAATCGCTTGCCTACTCCTGTCCTTTCTCTTCAGTCCCCGTACCAAAATTTATTTAACACTAGTCCCAATTACCATCGTCTCAAAATATTTGGTTCTCTTTGCTTTCCTAAGCTTAGGCCTTACACTCACCACAAATTAGAGCCTTGGTCCACATTTTTGGTTTTTTCCTGGTGATTCATTAACGCAATCTGCATACCTGTGTCTTGAGCCAAAATCTCATCGTATTTACATTTCACGTCATGTACGCTTTGTGGAAAACATGTTTCCTTTTCAAACATGTCACACACCCTCTTTAGCTGCTTCTTCGAGTCATGATATCTAGTGCTCTCCACCTGTTTCCTCTATTCCGTTGAGGTCCTCTACTCATATATCTCCTCCACTAGCTCCGCCCCTGACTTCAGCTCCTTCCCTCTTGATTAATGATGTTGGTGCAGTCCCATCTGAGCCTTCAATGACATCAATGGATTCATCTCAATCTCAGACTCCCACTGATGCATCCTCATCACCGAGCTCCAGTTCTGGTCCCTCACAAGTTCCAGATACCTCACTCACTGATTCTTTATCGGCTGCTCCTGACACCGGGTCTCCATCGACAGCTCAACCAAATACAGGTGCATCACCCATTGAGCCGCCAGCTTAGCCACCTATTCAACCTTCACAACAAGCTCAACCAGTTCAGATACCAGCTCCTCCACCGGCTCGACACTCCATGCAGACACGGTCACAAATCGGGATTACTAAGCGGGTTACAAAATACGGGTATGCGGCTTCTCTAGTCTCTACATTACATGTTATTCCCAAAACTGTAAATCAAGCTCTTAAGGATCCCCGATGGCGTAAAGCCATGAGTGATGAAATTAATGCTCAGTTCCAAAATCACACATGGACACTTGAGCCACCACCTTCTCGGCAAAACACAGTTGGGTCTCACTGGGTTTTTACTATCAAATATCGCACAGATGGGAATGTTGATCGATATAAAGCACGATTCGTGGGCAAAGGTTATGATCAGCAACAAGGTCTTAACTATGAAAAACGTTCAGTCCGGTTATTAAGTATACGACAACTTGACTTGTTCTCGGCTTAGCGGTCTCTAAATATTGGCCTTTGAGTCAACTTGACATTAATAATGCATTCTTACAAGGTCGACTATTCAAGGAGGTTTACATGTTGCAACCTCCAGGTTTTGTAGATTTGGATAATCCTAATCATGTTTATCACTTGCAAAAGGCAATTTATGGTCTGAAACAAGCACTGAGGACATGGTACTCTGAACTTCGAAATGATATCCTATCGATTTATTTTGTGAATTCCCTTGCTGACACGTCGTTGTTCATTCTCAAGAAGGGCTCGGGCTTTGTTTACATGCTTCTCTATGTGGATGATATATATAATTCTCACCAGTACAAGCACTACGCTTCTTCAAGCTATCATTGATTCACTTTCTTCACATTTCTCACTTAAAGATCTCGGGAATCTCTCGTATTTGGGGGGGGGGGGGATTGAAGCCACTAGAACCGACCGTGGTTTATATCTTACACAAAGAAGGTACATTCTTGATCTCCTTACTCGTGCAAATATGTTGACATCCAAGACGGTATCAACACCCACAGCTAGTGCTCTCAAGTTAAAAATACACTTGGACACTCGTCTCTCGGATCCACTTGAATACCGAAGCATTTTTGGTAGTCTACAGTACTTGGCCTTCACTCGGCCAGACATTTCTTACTCGGTTAATCGCCTCTCTCAGTTCATGCATCTTCCAATGGACACTCATCTTCAAGCTGCAAAACGTGTGTTACGCTATCTTTTGGGGACTCCCACACATGGTATTTTTCTCAAACGTACCAACCCACTCGTGTTACATGGATTTTCCAACGCAGATTGGGCTGGATATGTTGAAGATTGTGTCTCCACAAAGGCATATATTATTTACTTAGGTCAAAAACCAATTTCGTGGTCTTCCAAGAAACAGAAAACTGTTGCAAGGTCACCTACAGAATCCGAGTATAGGGCAGTGGCTAATGCATCCTCTGAGCTAAGCTGGATACGCTCATTACCAACCGAACTTGGTATTTCTCTTCCCACGTCTCTGGTAATCTATTGTGATAGTGTGGGTGCCACATATCTATTCGCCAATCCCGTCTTCCACTCACGAATGAAACATGTCGCCCTTGACTACCAATATTTCATTTGTAACCAAGTTTAAAATGGTTCTCTTCGTGTATCTCATGTCTCTACCAAAGATCAGTTGGCCGACACCCACACCACGCCACTTCCTCTCTCTCATTTGTTGATCTCACTTCCAACATGGATTAGCCAAGGCCCTTCCACCTTGAGGGGGTGTATTAGATATATGATCGACATCAATCAAGGATTTGATAAAGTTGTCAAACTTGCTCATCACTCCTTAGTTATTATGTAATAGTATTATTTCCTTATGTGTGCATAAAAACTCTGTATAAATATAACTCTCATCGTATAATAAAAGAATAACACATTCCCTAGACTCTGATACATAGTCTATTGAAAAAAAAAGAGTCATTCGTCGGAATGAAACATTTGTAGATCAAGATGATATTCATTCATGCAAGTTATGATCATAATTGCGTTAATGGAAATGAGGATAATATTCTGTTTACGATGATGCTGCTATTCTATTTATATGGTGATGATTAGGATGCTATTATGTTCATATACAGTACATATTTTGTTTATGACCAAGATGTTATTATGTTTATAATCATAACTTTATTTTAAGAGATATGATGGTAATATTATGTTTATAATCACAATCCCATCACTAACACGGCCTAATTTGTTACGGCAGAGGCTGAAACCTAATTATATGTGTTCCACAGATTCTGGTATTTGTCATTAGACTAATCATCATATATTTTCGGAAGGATTACTAGAATGACTTTGAAAAGTGGATTAATAACTAGAATGACTCATATTTTTTTTGAATTACTACACTGTTTTTTTTCTTTTTAAAAATACTAAACTACCATTGAAACTTTTGATAGGAAAAAACGCAATCACAAAAATGCTATTAATGAATTAATTCCAGCGTCTCCGATATTTACGAAAATGCCATTCCGTCTCTGTTATCGCAGATTTATTTTCTCGCAAATTTATTTTTCTTTACCGCAGATGTATTAAACAAATTTAGTTACCACATACTTATTTAACGTCATCGCAGACTTATTTGCAGTTGCCGAGTTATTTTCATTTACCGCAGAGTTATTTGACTAACTTAGTTACGCAAACTTATTTAACGTCATGACAGACTTATTTTCCTTGCAGAGTTATTTTATTTTACGGCAGAGTTATTTGACTAACTTAGTTACCGCATACTTGTTTACCGTCACGGTAGACTTATTTCTAGTTGTCGAGTTATTTTCTTTTGTCGCCAAATTATTAAACAAAAATAGTTATCGCAAATTTAATAACTTTATGGCAGACTTAGGACTTAGGAGCATGAGGAAAGTTACGGCGCTTATTTACTAAGAGAAACATTGGTGCTGACGTAGTCCACCGTTTTTACAGTCTTTTTGATTCAATTTAAGTGAAATTTGACTAGAATGACTCTCATTTTATATGATATTACTAGAATGACTCTTCTTCTAAAGGGTTAACTAAAAAAATGGGTAAAAGACAATATTATCTACTCCATCTAACAAAATAACAATATTGCCATTGTGTAAAAAAAAAAAAAAAAAAAAAAAAAAAAAAAAAAAAAAACGTTTAAAAAAAAAAAAAATTAAAAAAAAAAAAAAATTAAAAAATTAAAAAAAAAAAAAAAAAAAAAACGAAAAAAATTAAAAATTAAAAAACTAAAAAACTAAAAATTTTAAAAAATTAAAAAATTAAAAATTACAAAATTTTAAAAAAAACAAAAAAGAATAAAAGAAAAAAAAAATTGTTAAAAAACTAAAACAAAAAAAAATTATTAAAAACAAATAATTATAAAATATAACATATTAAAAAAATTGGAAATTCCAAAAAAAAAAAAAAAATTTAAAATCTAAACTAATTCAAAAATATCTTATTTAAAAATAAAATTAAAATTACTAACATATTTAAAAATATCTTACACAATTCATAAATAAAAAAAATAAACATAAAAATATATTATACAAAAATAGTTCAAAAATAACTAAATTATTAAAATATTTTAAAAATATCTTTTAAATAATTTATTAACATAATTTAAAAATAAATAAATAATATCTTATTCGAAAATAAAAATTATTAACATAATTTCAAATATCTAACAAAATTCAAAAATAAATAATTCAAAAATAAATAATTCAAAAATAAGTCTATAAATAAAATAAATTTGCGATGACGTTAATAAATCTGTGATAACTTTGTAAGTCTAATAAATCTGCAATAAATGAAAAATAAGTCTACGATAAAAATAAATCTGCGGTAACGTTAATAAATCTATGATAACTTGGTAAGTCTAATAAATCTGTAATAATGGAAAAATAAGTCTACGATAAAAATAAATCTGCGATAATGTTAATAAATCTGTGATAACTTGGTAAGTCTAATAAATCTGCAGTAATGGAAAAATAAGTCTACGATAAAAATAAATATTCGATTACGTTAATAAATCGGTGATAACTTGGTAAGTCTAATAAATCTGCAGTAATGGAAAAATAAGTCTAAAACGTAAAATACGTCTGTCTTGACGTTATTAAATCTGCGATAACTTAATAAGTCTAGTAAATCTGTAATAATGGAAAAATAAGTCGGCAAGTTAAATTAAGTCTGCCATGACGTTATTAAATCTGCGGTAACTATTTTTGTTAAATAACTCTGCGACAAAGGAAAATAACTCGGCAACTAGAAATAAATCTACCGTGACGATAACAAGTATGCGGTAACTAAGTTAGTCAAATAACTCTGCCGTAAAGGAAAATAACTCTGCAAGGAAAATAAATCTGCCATGACGTTAAATAAGTTTGCGGTAACTAAGTTAGTCAAATAACTCTGCGGTAAATGAAAATAACTCGGCAACTGTCAAATAAGTCTGCGATGACGTTAAATAAGTATGTGGTCACTAAATTTGTTTAATACATCTGCGGTAAAGAAAAATAAATCTGCGAGAAAATAAGTCTGCGATAACTAAGACGGAATGGCATTTTCATAAATATTAGGGACGCTGGAATTAATTCATTAATGGCATTTATGTGATTCCGTTTTTTCCTATCAAAGATTTCAGGGGTATTTATGTATTTAAAAAAAGCAAAAAACAGTGTAGTAATTATAAAAAAATATGAGTCATTCTAGCTATTAATCCATTTTTTAGAGTCATTCTAGTAATCCTCCCTCAATTTAATCATATATTTTTTTCTAGAGTTATTCCACCTGTCAAACACTTATATTTGAATTAGTTTCATTATTTAATTAGTTTTATTCAATATACTAAACACTAATAGTTATATAAGTTATTATTAATTCAAGAAAGAATAAAATTTTGTTTGTAAGAAATGAATATGATTAATTAAAATATTCAAATATCAATTTGAAATGATTTTATATTATATAATTTTCACATAAATATATAACATAGACATTGAAAACACTAGATGTCATTTACGATTAATTAATAAACTAACATTTACATCTAAACTATATACATTGACAATGAATAATTAGATGATATCTAATTATTGAGTGTACATATATACATAACGCCAATAAAATAAATAATATTGATATAAAACCAAATTCAATAATTATTTATGAATTACACATCGGATCACAAGAATTAAAAATATTGTTAATTTTCAAACAATCTAAATTTATGAAACTATAAATATGTATAATAAAATCAAACACAAAACCTTTACTAACTTTAAACATCTTGAAAATTCATAATATATTAATCAAATGTATATATTCTACAAATAAGACTATCAATCAATTAAATAACATAAAATTTTCCTGTGCATGGCATATGCTTTTACCTAGTATAATCTATATACCTTTTAGTTTGAATGATAAAAATGTCCCAAAAGAGCTTATATGGCCTCATATCCCTGAATTTGTTAATAGAAAACTTATCATACTATGTATAATGGTGAAAAAATTGGTCAGGACAATAAACGTGGTCGGTTGCTATTAATTTCATTAAAACTAAAGGGGTTCAAATACAAATTCGCTTAAAGAATATTTTGCTAAAGAATTGGCCAACGCATTGGCTTCTCTTGGCACAAATAAGAAGCAATTGAGAGAAATTCTGAAGATATAGAAAGGATGTCGTGAAGAATCCCATAGAACTCCTTTCGAGGAGATTCTAAATTGATAGATTTGATTAGCTGCTGCGAATCAGAAGCGACAAGAATATGATTATAGTTGAGATCGCGAGCTTGAAGCATCGCGAGAAGCACTGCCATGGATTCCGCCATTAGAGGCGATTTGAAGTTCTCTTCTGCATAAGATCCCGAAGATAATGACTTACCCCATTTATCCCGGAAGTTCCAGCCAAACCCTGATCATTTAGGAGACTTAATTAGGCTTAATGTTAAATTATTATTATTATTATTTTTTTTTTAAGATTAAAAGATTTTATTTATTTTATTAATAAAATCATTCAATAGATAGGTCCCAAAGTCCATTATCCCACAAGTGGGGAAAAGTTCACTATATCATTCTTTGCTAAAGTACTTTCAAGCTCATTAGATTTTTTATAGCTATGAAGTACAAAAAAATGATAGTGAAAAGAGCAGAGATGAAGTCGTGATATATCATGGTTTTTACCGGTTTTAAGCCATGATATAAGTATATAATCGAGTCTTAACCATGTCTTTATCGAGTCTTTTACAGGTTTGCATGTGCTGGTGACTTTTTGGACAATTATATATGGAGCCTATGAAGCATTTGTAGCTGTGAAGACGAAGTAGGTGCCTTCACTGGTCAATGGTGTCGATCGACACTAGCCATTGGTGTCGCTCGACACCCGTCGTCAAGCACTGTTCATGCAGAACTGATCAAGTTTTGAAGATTTACAACTTTACCCCAGAAGTTCCAGAAGTTTACAAAGGAGTCCCAGCTCGTGTTTTAGTCTATTTATTAGGTTTTAGGTTTATTATGATCTATCTTGGATTTTGCAGAGAGTTAGAGAGAGACTAGAGTTTGGGGCTGTTCTTGCTACTATTATTCCTTGAGAGAAGATCTTGAACCGCAGTTTATCTATTCTTTCTTTGATTTTATATGATATCTATTTCAGTTATGTCTTTGTTCTTAATTGATATGTCTGAGTAGATCACTTGTTAGATTTATGGATTCTCATTAGGGATATCATGAATTGTTAGATCTAATGACTGGTTAAGATTCAAACTTGTTATTCTGGACAGATCACCTAGAAGTATGAAGTTAGGTTTTTAAATTGACACGACAGTATAATTTGAGATCTGAACGAATCCTAGTGAGCAAGTTAGATAATTGCAACGACAGTTGGATTAGATAATTTGTGAACATATCGAACCTGCACTTAAGGCTTGTTTAGACTTTAGGATTCACAACGACAGTTGGTTTCTTAGGTTTAATTCATAAAAAAATTTTGCAACGACAGTTGGTTAGCTTTACATTAGTGATTTGAGTTCTAGAACAGTTTTTAATTAGATCTTGACCAGTTGTTTTATCTGCTTTGCATGATTTCCTGAGAAGTTCTCTACACATGACGCTTTCCCCAATTGATTACAACCCTTTTTAGTTATTTATGCATTGTCCTTTAATTAAACATTTATTGCTTAGCAGAATTTGAAGTGAACCGGTCTATTGTGAAGCCTGAGAGTCCTTGTGGGTTTGATCCCTAAGTACTATAGTAATCTCTTAATTTGAGAGAGTAGCTCTAGGGTTAATTTGAGCATATCAAGCTGATGTCGGAGAGGATACATAGCTCATTCCAGAGAATATCTGGAACAAGCTTGTGAGAGCTATTTTTTCAAAATCGTGTTCCATCCTAGGTCCTGAGCCTAAGATAATGCATAAAGCACCACTAGAGCTTCTTCCATCATAGGGTAGGAATCATTAACTTGAGAATTTGCTCCTTGCGCTAGGAGTTTTAAAGATTGTTCACTAAAATCCCATCCTAACCTTGCTGCATTGTCTTCAGATAAGGAGGGGGCTTTATCAATTCTCATTTATGTGGAGTTTTAATAATTCCTGTTTTATGGAAGCTCATCAACTCCTATAATTTTATCAAAAAGATTTTTTTTTACAGTTATATCTCTACTTATGTAATATGCCAAAATTGTCACAATACCACCATAAACTAGCTTGATCGCTTCCTCCTTTTCGTCGCTGAAGTAAATAGCGTTTGGCAGGCACCTGTAGAAGTTGCGAGCCACACAGCCGAGAAACAAGTATCGGTAGCCATCATAAATGTATTGTGTCCCAAGGACTTAACTTCTACCTATTTCCCCAATTCCTAATTCATCTTGTAAACCTTAAAACCGACTTTTTGGGGACAATGTTTTACTGGTAACTCACATTTCTCATCCCTAGCGTCGTCATGTATCACATTGTAAAACTGAGGAACGACACCAAAATATGCATTATGATCCATGGATATAGCTTTTCTTTTATGGATTTTTTCCTCATGGATATACACTTCTTAAAGAAAAATTACGCTTATGCTTATCTAGTGACTCATTTAATAATAAAAATGACGCGGAAGAAGGCAATACGTGAGAGAGAGATTTGTTGTGGTGGAGGCCGACGATTCGGTCGTCTCCTGGATTGCTATAGAGAATAACGACAAGGGGTTTGAGACAGATGAGAAGGCGGCTCCATATAGGATTGTTGGAGTCGGAAACAGAAAAGCGCCAAGAACTATATATGCTACAAAAACGTATGAGTTCCACGAGGGAGAACAGTTTGAGAACGATTAAGCCGAGGAGGTCCACAGGGAACTTGGACCAATCAACCATTTTTCATCTCTCTGTTTTGGTCCTTTGGTTGTTTCTCGTTTTGTTTGTAAGCTCCCACTGCATGTGCTTTTACCTTTCAAAGAATTTAATAAAAGTACATGTGAAGGTTAAATAATGCATTTTAGTCTATGAAGAAGAAGAAAATAGCTGCTCAATTCACTCATTCTCTAAAAAATAAATGAAAATAAATAAACTAAAATTAAATGCAAAATATTATTTCTAATTAGTTAGTTGAAGCATAAATCATTTCAAAATTAGTATTGATAAAAAAAAGGGAGAATAACATCCTCGAAAGTTCGAAACCCAATTAAACATAGATATTAATTTCATAATACAAAGATAAAGGGTTAGAAAAATACCTCTGTCCATTGTAGCGGTGAATGTTTATCAAACAGCCGAAAGCTTATCTTAAAAAAAAAACGGTTTTATGTTTTAACTGCTTGCTTGTAAACTTGCTCTTCAAATGTTGCGGTTTTGTTGCGCCGTCACCATGGCCTAAAGAAAAATATTTATAAGTGGGAAGAATATACAAGTTTCACATTAGGGCCGGTTTTTGTTGTTAAATATCAACCGTCCATCAACGAAGAGATAAGATATGGATGACAAGTGGTAAAATTTGGCATTTAACACGTGGCATAGGTGATAAGTTTTCACCGCCTGGGTCATGCATGCTCACGACATTTATCAAAGTTTCCATGACACATATCATGTGTATTTCACCTTTTTGTGATACTTGTCACACATGCGAGGATCTATTTACCAATATCGACTTTGTTGTTTGTCCTCGAGAAAGTAAGACATGTAGTTGCTGATAAGCTAGCCAAAAGTGTTCATTCTCAAATAGTTACTTCACAAACAGTCTCTTGTCCTCCAATTTGGTTAAAGAAGTGTTTATTTGGAGATTATGTAAATACTTTCTATGCTATATAAGAGATGTTAAAAAAAAAATATATATGGTTGAATTCATCAATTTCTAAGGTAATTTTTTTTTCTGGCAGGTGATAAATAATAGTATAGTCAAATTTGTTTTAAAATAATATAACTTAAGGCAGAATGCAAATTAAGGCCTTGAAGCTAACATAATATGTACCACTAACTCTTTTGAAGATTTTATTAACTCTATCATCATTTACAATGCACCATATTTGATAAAGAATAACACTTTTTCTGATAAAATTAAGATTGCATACTATTTTGTAAATAAAATTGAAAGAAACTACACAGAAAACAAGAAAGCGGAAAGACCAAAAACTTCATAAACAACTAACAAACTACAATAACTAAGAGAGTGACCAAATTACACAAAAAGATAGGCCCACGCCTGAGAAAGCACATCAGGGACCCAACGAAAAACACTGATTCCGAGCATTAAAGCTTGGACATATGCGTTGATGACACAATCTTTAAGAACTAGAGTCCTCATTGTCGTTGCCATAAGAAACCCTCCCAGATGCCAGCCGTCAAAAACATCAGAGAAGAGGGCACATACAGCTACTCCGAGGACACACGCAAAAACGGAACCACCTTGATGAACTATCACACAACCTGCAGCATGGGAGCCTGTACGAGCAGCCAGAGAAGCCGTCTCCAGCCACCATTTCCGAGCTCTCAAAAACCACATCTCCCACGGATGCATCATAACTGAAAAAACCGGGACTGCCACCTCTATTCGATGCTGAGTAACCACTGGAGATTGTCAGGTCCTCTACACTTCTTTCCAAGCTTCACAAGGTTCAACACAAAATATAAACTGCCCAATTGAAATAAGAAGAGAAGTTCAGGACATTTCAAGCATATGCTCCAAAGGTGGACATTATGAATGTGTTTGATTATGTTCCTACAGCTCATATAGATGTACTGGCTAAACAAGCAAGGCAATGTAATAGTTAATATGATGTAACATTTCTCTTGTAAACTCTATTAGTTTGTTAAATGAATTGACCAAAAAAAAAACCTGTGCTTTGAGACCCCTCTGTTTCCCTGGAAGCTTCCCCTGACTTGGTCATATTTCTTTCGACTTTCCTTCTTCTTTACGATTTATTCTCTTCCACTTGTATCGTCTTCAAGCTTTAATGAATCTTTTTTAAGTTGTGTCACATTCTAAACTAATGAAATTGGGATTAAAACGACTCTGTTTTGGGAAGCTTGCAGCAGGTTCTTCGAATTGGAATAACTCAATGTGTTTTTTTTAATCATTAAATCAACTACCGAGTCACTTACTTATCGATGTGTTTTTTTTTTCAAATTTTCTTTCTTGTAATCGATAGATCTGGTGATTGCTAGTGTAAGAGATGGTGTTCTTGAGAAGCAACAAGTAAAAATCAAATTTGTAAATTACAAACAATAAACATTTGTAATAGAAAAGCTCTCTCTGATCATATATATATGTATGAATGGTGTGTGCTTTCAAAATCCAGAACAGGAATGTTCAATTATGACAACAAGTACAGAGCTAAACTAAAGGAAGATTCAGATATCGATAAAGATGGATGAATTCTGGATCAATCATGCTCGTCATTCTTCTGAAACAGTGCTAAAACTTCTTAATGCTTTATGATGATAATTACAAAATGAAGGTATTTCTATTGAATACAACAAAATCTGTTAAAGATGAAAAATTTGTAGGCATCGTCACACTTGAGCCCATGTTCTTAGCCAACAATGAAACTAATGGCTCAAATTCAATTCTCAGCTTTTCTTTACAATAGCATCAACTTCACCCTTCCTCTTTTCAACCTCTGTTGTATGTTCCAAATCAAACTCCTTCTGCTTCTCCTTCATATCACTCAGTTTTGAACTAAGCTCCTTCTCCTTCTCCTTTGTCACCAGTTCCAAAGCTTTGGAATTGGAGAGAAAGGTGAAAGAGAAGGAGCTTGGTTCAAGAATAAGAGATCTGGAGAAGAAGGAGATGGAGTCATACATCGATTCCATGGAAAACATCCTCCAAAAATAGTGAAGGAGCTCTCTATTTGCGTGTTCTTCAAATGTTGTGGTTTTGTTATGCCATCACAAGGGACTAAAAACACATATTTATAGGCTGGAGGAACATTCTCATTAGGGATTTTCGTACTACTCTCAACCGTCCATCAACGAAGAGATAGGATAAAGATGATAAGTGGTAAAAATTAACCTTTCACATGTGGCATGGGTGATAAGTATTTCCCGCCTGTTGTCATGCATTCTCACAATATTTGTCACACTTTCCACGTCATTTATCACGTGTATTTTCACCTTTTCGTGACACTAGTCACACATGCGAGCGGTCACATATATTTATAAAGACCATATATTCTAAAATTAGAGATATATATAAACTTCTTACTTTGGCTAACAAAAAGCTATACACTTTTTAATGTTTATCTAGTTACTCATTTAACATTAAAAATTTAACTAATTCATATGAATTCAGTCTAGTTAATTAAGCTTATCTAGTGACTCATTTACCATTATAAAGAAAAAAAATTTAAAAAATCAGTCTCGAAAGGACATGATTATATGAACTTAGGAGACTTAATTAGGCTTAACGTTAAATTCTTTTTTTTTTTTTTTTGAATGTTAAAAGCTTTTATTTATTTTATTAACCGAATCATTCAATAGATAGGCCCCAAAGCCCATTATCCCACAAGTGGGGAAAAGTTCACCATAACATTATTTGCTAAAGTGTTTTCAAGCTCATTAAATTTTTTTATAGCTATGAAGTAGAGAAAAGCGATAGTGAAAAGAGAAGAGATGGAGTCGATGTCGGAGAGGATACTATATAGCTCCTTCCGGCGAATATCTGGAACAAGCTAGTGAGAGCGATTTTTTCAAAATCTTGTTTCCATCCTAGGTCTCGAGCCTAAGATAATGCATATAAAGCACCACTAGAGCTTCTTCCATCATAGGGGAGGAATCATTAACTTGAGAATTTTCTCCTTGCGCTAGGAGTTTTAAAGATTGTTCACTAAAATCCCATCCTAACCTTGCTGCCTTGTCTTCAGATCGCCAAGCAAAATTCATATTTCAAACGATGGTATCAGGAGGGGGCTTTTTCAATTCTCATTTAGGTGGAGTTTGAATCATTCTTGTTTTATGGAATCTCATAAAAACTCCTATAATTTTATCAAAAAGACTTTTTTTTTTACAGTTTTTTCTCTACTTATATAATATGCCAAAATTGTCACAATACCACCATAATCTAGCTTGAACACCTGGCTTGATCTCTTCCTCCTTTTTGTTGCTGAAGTAAAAAGTGTTTTGCAGGCATCTGTAGAAGTTGTGAGCCACAGCCGAGAAACAAGTGTCGGTAGGTAGCTAGCCATCATAAATGTATTGTGTCCCAAGGACTTAACTTCTACCTATTTCCCCAATTCCTAATTCATCTTGTAAACCTTAAAACCGACTTTTTGGGGACAATGTTTTACTGGTAATTCACATTTCTCATCCCTAGCGTCATCATGTATCACATTGTAAAACTCAGGAACGACACCAAATATGCATTATGATCCATGGATATAGCTTTTCTTCTATGAATGTTTTCCTGATCGGTATACACTTCTTAAAGAAAAATTACTCTTATGTTTATCTAGTGACTCATTTAATATTAAAAAATTGACTAATCCATATTAACTCTTTTTATAACAAAAAATTTAAAATCAATTTCAAAAGGACATGATTTTATAAATTCATGAGAGTTAATTGGCTTAACGTGAAATTCTTATTTGTTGTTTTTTAAAGATTAAAAGCTTTTTATTCTTTAACCGAATCATTCAAAAGATAGGTCCAAAGGCCATTAGCCCACTAGTTGGAGATAGTTCACAAGAGCATTCTTTGCTAAAGTGTCTTCAAGCCCATTAGATTTTCTAGCTATGAAGGAGAAAACAACGGTGGGTAAAAGAGAAGAGATGGAGTCAATGTCGGAGAGGATATCGTATAGCTCCTTCGGGTGGATACCTTAATTGATACAACAAATAAGCTTTTGGGAGTGATTTTATCCAAATCTTGTTTCATCATTGGAAGGTGATTACACACAATGCATTCATTAACGATCATTTAATATTCTTATGGTGCATATTGTTGAAGACATCAGCAGTTGGACGGATCTATTTATTAAGACTTTGTTGTTGCTCCTCGAAAAGTAACACATGCAGTTGCTGATAACCTAGCCAAAAGTGTTCATTCTCGAATAGTTACTTCACATACATTCTATTGTCCTCCAATTTGGTTAATGAAGTGATTATGTGGAGATTATGTAAACATTTTCCATGTTATATAAGAGATGTCAAAAATATATATGTATGGTTGAACTCATGAATTTGTAAGGTAATATTTTTTCTGGCAGGTGATAAATAATAGTGTAGTCAAATTTATTTTAAAATAATATAACTTAAGGAAAAATGCATATTAAGGCCTTGAATCTAACGGAATATGTACCACTAACTCTTTTGAAGTTTGTTTTAAGTCTATCATCATTTGCAATGCACCAGATTTGATAAAGAATAACAGTTTTTTTTTTTTTTGATAAAATTAAGATCGCATACAATTTTGTAAAAATATTTGAAAGAAATTACAGAGAAAACTAGAAAGCAGAAAAACCAAAAAATTCATAAACAACTAACAAACTACTAAGAGAGGGGCCAAATTATACAAAAAGATAGGCCCACGCCTAAGCAAACATTGCAGGGACCAAACGAAAAAAAAAACACTTATTCAGAGCACTGAAGCTCGGACATTTGCATTGTTACCACAATCCATCATCGTTGCCACGAGAAACACTCACAGATGATAGCCATCAACAAGCTCAGAGGAGAGGGCACATACAGCTTCTCCGAGGAAACACGAAAAAACAGAACCACCTTGGTGAACTATCACACATCCTGAGGCATGGGAGTCTCTACGGGCAGCAAGAGAAGCCGTCTCCAACCGCCATTCCCCACCTCTCATAAAACACTGGAGCCATCTCCCACGGATGCATCATAATTGGAAAAACCGGGACTGCCACCTCTATTCGCTGCTGAACAACCACTGGAGCCTAAGAATAACATATATTTACGTTTTTCAATAAAAGATATACCTACAAAGAAAGAAGTAGTTTAAATAAACTATCCTACAAAATAGTGAAGTGGCTAGTAGAGAAATTCTGGCATCCAGACCCAACACAATGACCACTCTTTGAGGAAATAATAGAAATGCTTCAACAGATAATGAATGAAGTAAATGTCGTCGTAGTGTGATACTGAGTAAAAACCCTTACACAAGGCAGAAAAATTCTCATAGCAGGATGTGGTGAAAACAAAGCATGTTGGAGATGAACCAAAAATATGACTCCATCACTTTCCATTGAAGCAGCTCCTCTTGATCTCTAATTTATCTTAAATTAGTCTCACACGTTTTAAATAACAGAAGAGAACATATTACAATCATTTTCTCAAGGTCACTGATCATGGACATATAGTTTATGGAGACAAGTTTGTAGATTACCAGGAAGATTATGTAGGCAGGAACGAATCCAAGCCAAGCCAAGTTACTAAAGAGCAGATTTATAATAAATAAGCATCTCAAGTTTTTTTTTTTCTGGTAACCAAGAGGTTCTGGGCTGAGGCATGTAATTCCCCCCCCCCCCCCCGCCCCGGGAAAGACCATGTGAATGCTCCTAGCCAGGTGAAAATGACCAGTGCTGGCCATGAGATTTAGAAGACCACAAGAAAAACAAAAAAGGGCCGCTTTCGATATTTTCATAACAAAAAAAGGTTCAAGAAAGAAAAAAGTTAATACATGTCTAACAAAAACACGTAAAATGTTTAAAGCATTGAAGATGAGATTAAATACATTACTTTAGAAATATGATTCTCCTTGACACAATGACACAAAATTTGACACCACATCTTACATGTTCAATTTTTAATTTTATGTACTGTGATCAATGACCATGAGTCTCATATATGTTTTGTCCTAAATTTTTAATTTTTATCCAACTATTCCGTGTAAATATATCGAACCTATAAAAAAATACATGAACAAGAAGTTTTATAGGTACAATAGGAAAAACTTACCGAATCAAGTTTAAATCTATGAGTTAATCGACTTGTAAAATAGATTTAAATGCTCAGTTGTAGAGAAGATGATTTGAAAAAATATTGTTTTTGAAAATTTAGGGAACTAAATTAAACCAAAGAAGAAGATGAAACCAAAGATATTTTTAATTAAGGAAAAATAGATTGTTACATATTTATTTATTACTCCCTCCGATCTAAAATAATTGTCATTTTAGAGTTTTTTTATTTTTCCTAAATAAGTGTCGTGTACATTTAATTTATATCTAAGAGTCTAAGACCATCTTCAATGTATTTCTCTATTTTTATTTTTAAAATAAAAAAAATTCATAATAGAGATCACTTTTCCTCCAATGTATACCTCTATTTTTTCTCTAAAAAGAAAATTATTCCATATATATTTTATTTTTTATATTAGTATTAATACATTTTATTTATAAATGTTGCAAACTAACCCATTTACTTTACTTTTTGCAATTTTTTATAAAATTATGATATTATTTAAATATCACATATATTATTAAAAATATACATTGCATCATATACGAATAATAAAACATAGTAGATTTTGTTAAAATTTTTAAATCAAATCAAAATATTATATTTGGTCAAAATTAACTTCATAATCAATTACTCTATCAATCTACAAAAATCATAAGAAGATTTCAAAAATTAATTATATTGTTAATAATTTTGAAAATTTGTTTACATTATTAATTATTAAAATATTTATTTTGATCATAAATAGAAAATGGTTAAAAGTTAAATGAACATTTTGAAAAAAAAAAAGTTTAACTCTATTATAGAGGAAAAAATAGATTTCCTCTATATATAGAGAAAAATATAGTAATCTCTATTTTAGAGATAAAAAATAGAGGTGGGTTGGGTAGATTTTACTGTAAAATAGAGTTTAGTGGCAAAAATAGAGATACGTTAGAGATGCTCTAAGTGTTTTTTTTTTATATATAATAAAATTAACTTTTCCTATTACATCTAACTAAAATATTTCAACTAATTTCTCAACATGATTTTGCATTTATGTAATATATATGATTAAGATTTTTTTAATATAAAAAAGTGAGTATACCAAAAAAAAAAAGCAAAATATAAGCAAAAAAAAAAAAAAAATAAAAAATCTGGTTCAATTTGTTTTCACATATGTATTTTACCATATAGCATAACTAGTATTATGACATGTCCTACGGACGGGGAAAATTACTTTTTATATTATTAATTTTTTCTGTTTCTAACAAATTTAAAATTAAATATTATAATCTAACCAAAAATCATAATACCGATGATATCTTTAGAAATGTTACAAAAATTATTAAATTATTATATGTTGGAGACGATTATAAAACAAACTTGTTGAATTGATACTTTAGTCAATGAAAGAATAATACGGCAAAAAAACCTAATAAAAGAGGCACACATTGACCGAAGAAGACACTAAAAGAGAAAAAACCGAAGACATGATCTCTTTACAGCAAATCCCAAATTCTAGGTTCCTTCGTAGTTGCCACGAGTGACTGCGATCTTTGGCCCATCCTCAAAACCAAATATCGAACAACTACAGCTTCACCCAAAGGAACCACAACTAAAACCTACAAAAAGAAACCAAACGGGAGCAACCTTCATCAAACCAACAACATCACCACAAAGCAAAGAACATCCAAAAGAACTCCCTCAATGAGAAGAAAAGTCGAATCAAGTGCTCCTATGACCACAAAAACCTCCCACTAGAGCCCGCAACCGCCAAGAAGAAGATGAACCCGCTGAGGAGAAAACAGATCCGGCCACACGCAAAGGAGATAAGGACTGTTCCGGATATCTCGCAATCACCAATTATTGAGATATCAAATTACCGTATTAATATCTTTTGTAGTCTTCTCAATTCATGAAACTGCATTTACTCTCTTGGTATATATTGATGTAATCGTTTATCTAAGAAATACACAGAAACCCTTTTCTTATTGTACCTCTCTTTTCTGGTGACTGCAGGATTTGTTAAGGACAGAGGCGCATGAAGGAGGAGCTGACGCCGTCCTCGAGCGTCAACAACTTCTGCGAACCACTACCAAGAGCCTCTTATGCTCAGATCTACACCAGCAGCAGTCACCCCCAAAGATGAAGAAGCAGAACAGCAGAACACTGGAAAGTAAAGGAGTGGACCGATGCCGGTGGTGGAGGAGCCACCGGTGCCAGTCAGAGATGACTAATGGTGAGGTGGCAGCACTTTAGAAGTAGGGTTTTGTTGAAAGAGTTTTGTCGAGGAGAGCCACGTCTATATCTTGTTAAGCTGTGAGGATAAAACCATGCTTAGCAACTAAGAAATTAGACTCCATGAAAAACCATAGAGAAGACTTTTAAATATTTTCTCTCTAAATACAAATAAATTATCAAAGACTTTTACCTATTTCCACAGATTTTAAAAATATAGTATTGTAAAAGAAATTTTACTTTCTAATTTTTATATTATTCTTTAACTTTTGAGTAACAATGGCAAGATACTGAACAAACCATACTTTCACTTGCATATAGTGAGATACGTTCTTTTGTAATATTGTAAAATTGAAATTCACGTTAATGATTTATACAAAAAAAATTATAAGAGATTAATGTTTTATAAATTATATATATGTGTATATATATATATATCAATTTATTTTTCTTTTTCTTTTTTTAAATGGTGTGTTAGTATTTTTTTAAGCTTGACATTAGTGATTTCTTTTTAATCGAGAAAGATAGTTAATGGATGAATACTTTAAAAAAAAAAAAAAAAACCTTTTTGCATATGAATTTTAAAGTTGCAAACTGCACTTATATTTTTATTTGGAAAATGTCTTTGCAGTTTACATTGTATATTGCATCTGCTTAAATAATAGATGTAGATAGTTTTTGTAAAGTCCTTAAGAATATCATGGTAACATTTAGTATTTTGAAAGTGTCTTTATATGAACAAAAAGTTTAAACTCAATCAACCAATAACACTAGATTTTAAATAACTATAAAGTCTATTATTCATTTTATCTGAATAACACATGACTGATTGAACTTTTAAAATCTTCAACCAATAACTCATGACCAGAGGCGATTGTTAGGGAGTGCTAGCAGAGCTTTTGCACATGGCCAATTAACTTTTAACATTTCATTCTTTACATTTTGAGAGCCCAAAATTTTATAATTTCTTTAAATGTAGAGCCCAAAATTTAAAAAATTTCTTTAGGATCCAAAATAAAGCTTTGATATTTGCATAGAGTCCAAAATTTCATTGGACCTTCCTGCTCATAACTTTAAATGATTGTAACCAAAATTTTAAAACTACCAAAATCATTAACACATAACTTTAATAGAATTTTGACAATTTAAAATTGAATAACAGTAAAGTTTTTAAATTTTTTAACTCTTTTAAAATCTTAGAACCAATAAACCCGTGTATACTCTACCAATCACGAATATCTTTTAACTCCAATAACATATGATACATATATTATTTTATCATTAAAAAAAGCGCTACGAATGTTAATTAGCTTTGAACGTCTTGCCTTCCGTTTGAGGAATCAAGATAAATTAAATTCTCATCCTTACTCGCTAAGTCACAAATTTAAATGTTTTCTCTACCTCTCAAAAGGACTCTCTTGTATTATATAATCCAAGAGAAGTTGGGAATGATTATAGTCAGAGATACTCATTTGAAAGAAATAAGAAGCGATAAAATCATAAAATATGTAAGCCTATGCAAAATTAATTCAATATGAGTGATTAGTCTCATTGTAGAATCTTGCTTAACAACAACCTTAAACTTTTACTAAGAGCATGTAAGCCATGTCCATTGTCCAATACCATTTTTTGGTCCACAAGCAGGTCCGACCTGTAGAGTAGGCAGGCTAAGCCATCGTGACCACCAAATATTTTATTAATTATAGGACCACATATTTTGTTATCTTTAATAAATTTTTAGATCACAAAATTTGAAACCTATTTTTAAACAATGTTTTCAGTAATAACTAATATTTTATATAATATAAAATAGTTATATATGTGTCATATCTTTCTATTTTTAGTTGATGATATATTATGTTACTTTTTTTTATCAATTTTTTAAATTAGTTACATTTTTATTATAATATTTTTTTAAAATTAAAAAATATAAAAAGGAAAACAAATGTTTTTGTGGTTTAGGACCACCATTTTCGTTCGACCGGCCCTGTCCACAAGCCTATGCAAAATATAGTTTGATTTTAGTTGGAACCAAAAAGGGTTAGAACAAACTTGTGTAGTAAAAAGTAAGCAACAAATCAGGATATTTTATCCAAAAACAAAAAAGCAAGCAACAAATCTAAAGACGCAAAGAGTAATTCATTTGCATAACAACAAATTTATGCTAACTTTCTAAATTGAATTATGTAAAAACACCTAAACAAACATCTTCTCTAGCACTTGCACCACTTCCTTCATGGATGGTCGCTTCTGAGGCAAGGAAGAGACACAACCATAGCCTAACTTAAAGCATGCAACAGTCTCAACCTCGCGGTTAGCCACATCACCCCTAATTGTTGCATCGACCAACCTCAAGAACCAACTTTTCTCATCGGTCTCGGAATCGCGAACCAAATCTCGATCGGCCGAGAAACCTCTACCTATGAGAAGCTCCAAGAGTATAACACCGAATGCATAAACGTCCCATTTGGAGTTTGGTTTTTGGTTTGTTGACCACTCTGGTGGATGGTGCTGTGAGCTCGACGTTGGGCCAGATATAAGTAAATGGGCCGGAGTCATAAGGCGTTCAAGGCCCATATCTGTAATTATAGGCTCAAACTCGGAGTCCAAGAGAATATTATTGGGCTTAATATTGCCGTGCACATGCTTCTTCTCGTGGATGTAATCAATTCCTCGAGCTAACCCTCTTGCTATCTTAAGCCGTGTCTCAAATGAGAGAGGGTTTTGAGAAGACGAGCCTGATTTTGCTGTTTTCAAATCAAAACCAAAAAAAAAAAAAATGTCAATCCGTAAATTAAAATTCTACTTCCAAATTTGATTAGCGAGAGTTGTTTATAAAACCCATCGTGCTACAATGCGCCGATTTTTTAAAAGTATATTTTAGCAAATATGAGGTAACGTACGCCATTAATGGAAGCTTACCGGAGATGGAGGAGAGAAGTAGATTTCCATTAGGGGCATAGTCGGAGATGAGAAGCTTCTCTTCGTTCCCCCATACGAAGCCACGAACTCTAACGAGATTTGGGTGTCGAAGTTTAGCTATTGCCAGAACCTCCCGTTCAAATTCCTTCAACGTCGCCACCGTACAACACTCCGCTCCGATCCGTCGCACTGCAAAAGCTGCGCCGTTCTCTAACACCGCTTTATACACGATTCCACCGCTTCTGTTGGTCCCAAGTACGTAAGCTGAAGCCTTTAGTAGAGTATCTAGCTCCAGCTTAGTCTCTCCATCAACGATCACTAATTGAGTTTCATTGTTGTGTTTCAATCGCCCACCACCTGTTCGATCAAATGCCTCAATGGGTTTCTCATCTTGAAGTTGGTTCTCTATGTCACTATCCGAAGATACTGACGTTGTCTCGTCGTACCTTCTGATTATCCACGAGCCGCATCCAGTTTTTGCAGCTGGAGATTTCGTGACCTCAATGGCAGCAGCTACGTTGTGATTCGTTTGGTGAGTCGATTTTTTGACGGATGTTGTATCGTTTTTCTCGAGACATTCTTTCAAGATGGTGAAAGTGTTGTAATCTTGGTAGCTTCTGCGTTTCTTGAGTTGATATATGTAGAGGATGAACATGGCTATGATAGCTAAACCAGCTATATCTGCAACTGTAATGCCTACGATTGTGGTTGGCTTTAGTTTGCTTTTCGCTGTTTGATTTGGTGATGATGACTCTACTGAAGGGTTTGTTGGAGTTGAAGTTTTGGGCATTACTGCTATTGCTGCTGGTGAAGTAGTTTCAGAGATATTTGGTGGGTCTGAAAGAGTTGAAGGGATTGAACAAAGGGTCACTAATGGCTGACCACATAAGCCAAGATTACCTGAAAAAGACTCTGCCTTTTGGTTAAGTAATGGTGGGGTAGTAGGGATTGGTCCTGTTAGGTTGTTGAAAGAGAGATCGAGGATGGCGCTTGCTGGAGATTTCTCGGCGAAAACTTGAGAAATCGCGCCGCTGATTTGATTGTGTGATATGTTGAGGTAATGTAGACTTGTTCCACTGAAATCAGGAGGTAGAGATCCGTCTAGTAGATTTGAGGAAACGTCTAGGACTTGTACTGCTTCAAACCCGCTTGGAATATCGCCTGTGAGCGAGTTTTTCGCCAAGGAAATGACTGTCAGATTCTTGAGAAGTGGGAGATTGGAAGGGATTTTGCCGGTGAAGGCGTTAGCAGAGAGATTCAAGAGCTGGAGACTAGCCATGTTGCTGATATGATCAGGCAATTGACCAGAAACTTTGTTGTTCCCAAGGGACAGAACACGAAGCTCAGTAGCAGTAGACACTGAATCCGGCAGTGACCCAGTGAGGAGATTGTTGGAGAGATCCAAGATCCTTAGATGTGGGATTGAGAACAAATCTGGAGAAACAGAACCAAGAAGCTTTTTGTGGGGAAGAACCAAGCTTGTAACTCTAAGCATGTCTGGTGTGTTTGGATCCCCAAGCTGTGTACATGTGACACCAGTCCAAGAGCATGGTGTTTCATCTTGGTAGCTCCAGTTGCGTAGAACTGAGAGAGGGTCATTGAGAATAGAATATTTAAAAGAGAGTAAAGTAACACCATCTGTGTTAAGAGCTTGGAGTAGTGTAGGGAGAAGAAGAAGAAGAAGATGGGAGAAGAAAAGATTCATGAGGTTGCTTCTGTAAGAAGTCATGGTTTGAGTTCTTTGAGTTTTCTGTTAATGGCTATTCATAGGATAAGAGAGATAAGAGAGAAAGAGAGATAGGGTGAACCACTGCAAGTAATGATTTGTTCTTTTCACCAAATTTATTAGATATTGGAGCAAAGCAAAACTATAGAGGTGAGGTTGAGAGGAGATAGAGATGTGAGGGGTTTGGTTAATTCTTTTATTCTTTTTGTCGTTGTTATTTCTCATTTAGTACTTTGTCTTTTTTCGGAGTTCGTAACACTGTCCGAAAAATATAATTTTTTTTAGTAAAACTACTAATATTCTTTGTTTCTTCTGAATCTACCATTGTTACTCCTTTTAAGATTCTTTAGGTGATATATTTGTTCAATTTAATTATGAATTTTCTAGTGGAAGTCGAAAGCCTTTTTGTGGCAATAATATTTAAAATTAAATTCACGACACCGTTGACCTGTACTTTGTAAAGTCTTATACTATGTTTTTTTTTTTTGGTCAAAATAAATGAATGTGTTTAATCCGAAAATGAAGTAAGTAAAAACATCAATTGTTTGCTCCGGTCTAACCTCACACTTTGTAATGGTGTGGTAGTTCAACGAACCAAGCGAACAAAACTTTTTGGTTAAGTGATGCAAAACTTAATTCTTTTTGTAGTTCCATGAATAGGTTAAAACTTTGTGTGATTTGAAACTCCAATTTCGAGGGAGGGTGGGTGGATGGGTTTGTTTATTTTTTTGGTCAAAACAATTACTTCATTGGTTCAAAATTTGCTCTGGTTTGAGTTTTGCTCGTAAAATTTAGGGCGTGAATGGTGAATTACAGTAGTGTAAAAAATTTTCGTTGGAAATTACATGAGTCTACTAAATTTGGAGCTAATTTTAACTTTTTTTTTTATCTAGAGTAAAAATTTAAGCTGAACAAAAAAAATAACTACTCCAAATGTGATAGGTCCAAAAAAGTTTATTTTCTGCTGGTTTACTCCAAAAATTTACCAATCAGGCTTTTAGTGGGACTTTAGATCGAAAACCCAAGGAAAAAAAAACATAAACTTGATTTAGAAGGGACATATGTTTATCATTTTCCACCTAAATGTATATATGTTTCAATAAAAGAAGTAACCACAGTAAACAAAATACGAAAAGAACATAGAAGTACAAGGTAAAAAAGGAGACATATCAAAATCAAAATATTTGTGTTGGAGTTGATGAAAATAAATGAGAAAAATGTTGAACTCATTACACGATGATTAGGTATACCAAAGGTGGTATAATCACCCCATTATGAAGCTTTTGTCATGTTGAGAGGAATAATACAACTCCAAGTTGATCAATAAGTACTGATGACTAATTCATTTTATAAAGCAAACTTTAATTCTCATTTCATTGTTTCTCACTTGATCGCAAGTTTCTCAATCGGATGCTAAAAATGAAAACAATTTTGGCACATTCTATAACATGGAATTTTCTTATATGAATGTAAATAATGTTGACATGAGAAGAAGGTTTGTAATTAATTACCAAAATTGCTAAAAGCAAAGAATTTTCTTTAACAAATATGAGTATATTCAAAGTCAAAAATTATAAATCAAATCAATGTCTTATTTGTTCCTTACCCTTCTGATATTCCTCATGTTTCTTTATAATATTTCTATAACAACATTGATGGAATTCATACAACTAATTGCCATGCATACATGCACAAACGGAAACGCCAATTCACTTCTAGTCTTCTAGAGATCAACAATTATTCAAATTCGAATAACTTAATGCATTATTTAGTATTTATTTGAATTTGATGCATTATCAATTTGGATTTTGCTTAGTTTCATGAATCTGAATTGTTTTAGTTTTATCTTAATTTGTTTCGTGCATTTGTTTCGTTCTGAGACTCATGGACAAGGTGAGAGAATTTGTTTTATATTGTTATTTTGTTGATTTAATATATGGAGTTAACCGTATTCGATTGAATTTGCATTCGTGTGGTTCTCAGCAGGTGCAAAGTGGAAAAAAGCACAGGGCCCACTTGATTTTTATAAAATTTTGTTACACATTTAAAGCTTTTTATAAATATTTTAGGGCCTTTTTTTATAAAAATTATTTATATGCTTCAAAAGTATATTATAATTTTGTACATAACCCACTAAAAGAATGATCCCGATCTGTATACAATGGCAAACTCATAAATATATGAGTGAAAATTTGGTAAAACACAATTGATTTTTTGAGAATTAGGTAAGAGATAAGTCTTATCTTTGTCTCAGCAAAAAGTACATGATATCTATTTGTGTCTAATCCAAAGAAAATATTTGCTGAAAGTTCATTTACACAGAGTAGATATCCATGAAGTGAACTAACTAAAGTGACATTCTCTCGGCTAACGTATAAGAATAACTTGAGAAATTGTTCGAGGAGCATTAACTACATGCGGTGAGAGAGGAAAATGACATGTGCGAGACATTGATTGGACTAACATTTTAATGGGCACGGCTGAAACGCATTTGGACGAGAATTTAAAATTTTCAACATTTAACCTAGTTATGTAGAGATCTAAATAGAGGTGGGTGTGGTTAGTTTTGTATAGCAGCAAACACAATCGCAAGAGAACGCGAGTAGTGAGTGGAGGTTTCAAGTTTTGGAGGAACGACTGAGCAAAAGAATCAAAGTGACCGCCGAGCTAATGATCGACGAAAAGAGGGAACACGTCGATGACGTATAAAATGTTCGAGTGGATGGACGTCGACAGGAGTGTTATGCCGGTGCCAATACACATCCTCACCGATGGCGACATGGATATGTTTCCGATGATGCGTATGGACCTGAAGGAGCTGAAGCTGTACAATGTTCCCCTGCCTAAAAACATTAGACTCGAGGTCGACGAGTATAGCATTGTGCCCGTGATGGACGAGTTTTTTTCGTGGAAGTTATGAGTAAACAAAATAAAGGAGAAAGAAATAGAGTGGAAGGCCGCAAATATCATATTAATAACATCATTTGAGGAAGGCGGATTTTGAATCTTCGCGGTTAGGTTTTGTGTTTAGCCAGCAGCGGAGACTTGCGTTGAGTGGTGGAGGCAGAAATATATTTTACTCGGGTCAAAGATAAATATATTAAAAAAGTAGTCTACAAACTGTAAACAAAAAAAAAAAAAAAATACATAAGTTAAAAATTCTGAAATTTGCTCAGATTAACCTTAATCTTCAAATTAATTATCACACTAACCTACTCAAAATTATCTAACTAGAATAACTTTAATTTTTTGTCAAAAGACTAATTAACCAGGATTAGATATAATATTAACAGAATTGCCATTTATTTTATATATTTCTGAAATTAATTTCAAAATTGAAAAAAAGAAACAAATAAAACTTAAAAAAAAAAAGCTTCAGAATTAATTTACCCCCAAATCGTGAACACCCCAACTCTATTACCCTAATCAGCCGCCCTCATCTTCTCTTTCGTCCTTTCCATCGCAGTTAGTTTGCTCAGCTCGCCGGGAGATCAATTCGCCGGCGCCTTCGCCTCTCCTCTCTTAAGATCTTCAATCTTGTCTCCAACTGCTCTTTGGTTGCAAAACATTGCCCAACAGCTATATTCACGGAAGCCATCTCTAAGTTGACAAAATCAGGAAAATCATTAGGTTGATTTAATAAAATAGTTGAATTGCTTTTCTTCGTAGGTGAATTGGTGTGATCTTCGTTGACCTTAGGTGGCGTCCCATACTTGCTAAAATTTTCATCGTCTGAGTCAGTCCCGTCGGAGTCATCACAATAATCAAATCTGGTTTCATCGTCCTCTTCTTCATTCTCAGAATTGTCACCAACATTGTTGTCATCATCGTTGTTGTTGACTTCACCCCTTGGGCGTTTTCTATCTGTTTTAGAGGACAGAAAATCGCCATCATCACCCTCTTCTGTTTCAACCAAATGTTTATCCTTCACTTCCACACAAAGTCTAATAGTTTCTGATTGTGACTAACCCAAAAATCCATGAAATTGTCTACAATTACCAATAATGACAGGAGGTGTATCTGGTGGTAATTTATGTAATACCTTCTTTGGAAACATATAACTCAACTCAACAGTGCAGACTCTCTTATCCAGCCCATAATCCTCATACACCATTTCAATAAATTCACCATAAGTGGTTTTTGAATTTGCTTGTAGAATTCGACAACCACTTTTGCTATCAACAACAAAAAGCCATCTATTACTTGAAAAAATCCATTGTCCAGATACAAAGATGACCTGTTCCATAACAATAAAGAACCAATCGATTTACTAGAAAGAAAAATTGTGAAAAGGATGAAATATATGATTATCAAATAGAGAAAGGATATGATGGAATATCATGACATGGAAAGAATAGCTTGTGGATGAAAATGAAAAAGTGAATGAATGATTGTGGAAGAAGAAGAATGAGGCATAGAAAACCCTAAGGTTGGCGTCGATGGAAGTTACAGTTTTTTAAAAAATTTCCATTTTTTCGTGTTTAATTAGGTTATTAATGAAAAAATCTGCGATGACAATTAAACAAATTTACGATAAAAAGTCTGCAGAGACATAGTTACAATAACTCTACCGAAATAAGTCTGCAGTCACTAAAAGGTTAGTCTAGTGAAGATTTGTATATGTTTTGCATGGAATTATAAGTCTATACGAGATCAATAACTCTACGATAACTAAAGAAAAATCTGCGGTGACGCGGAGGTTACTCTAACAATTAAACTTTGATCAGAAAATCTACGGCCAATAGCATTTAAAACAAAACTCTTCAACAACTAAAACAGAAAATCTATGATAAAAAAAATAAGTCTACACAAAAAATCTGCCACTAAAAAATAAAATCTACCATAAAAAATTGGACCATTTGTAGATCAAGAAAACTCTGCGGCCTCTATCACGATTTTAAAAAATAAATCTACGGAGGTAAACAAATCTACGATTAATTAAAAAATCTTCCACCACAACAATATGTAAATCTACAGAAATGGCAAAAACTCTACGGAAAAAATAAAAATCTACTGAAAAAATCTACGGCACAATGATTAGTCTACCATACTAAAAAATCTACCACTACATGAATCGTAGATTTATGTCGCAGATTTATAAGTTTCCGATAATTGTTGGACGGATTTTTAAAATAAAAACGAAAAAAGGTGATGTGGCATTTATTAATAATGGCATTCCTGTAATTTTTTTTTTTAAAGGGCATTATGGTTATAAAAAACCAGATCTAAGCCTTATTTTTCCTAAGTCAAGTTAACAATTAAATTACTAATTAGGTTTACTCTAGTCATTTTCCCTTAAGAATTTAATTTTTTATTGTTAATTTTTTGCTTTTTAAAAATAAAAATATTTGTATATTAAATAAATTATAAATAATTCATAATATTTATATGGAGTTACAATCTAAATGTGAGGCTAACTAAATAAAACAGGGTCAAACTAACTTTTTTTTTTTACTTCATATGTCGTAGACTAATTTATTAATCGGGTCAAATTTATTTTTTATATGGAATTAAAACAATTTATTTGAAGACATAGCATGGAAAAAAAAATTTAGTTGGGTCTGATGACCCCTTCTCCAATATGTGCCTCCGCCCCTACTTGCGTTCGTCTGACCGGATTAAAGTTGGGATGCTCTTCGAGGGGGATTGCGATAGCTTCAACATCGGATGATGAGTGTTCGGTATAGTCTCTATTTACTAGGTAGAGGATTAGAGAGTTTGAAGGCCAGTTTTCTTGGGATTGATCTATGCCGGAAGAAGTGTTGCGGGGATCGGTCTTGTCGTCATATTGTCTTAGAGGTAGGATCTGATTACTCTGGTCTTCGAGCTTGAAGTCGAAGACGAGGCACAAAGTAGTCCTTCTCGTAATCGCCGGTGTTAGTAAAATTTACGTTTGTAAATTGTGTGCTACCAAAAAATGGGTGGTTAAAAAAAAAATTAATGTTGTAAATTATGTGATAAAGAAAAAGAAAAAGAAAGTATATTCGGGCCCAAAAGGAAAAGAAAAAAAGCAAATACAGTAAAGAAGAAAATAAAATATTCTCTCAAAGTCCGTTAGGTAGCCCAAAAAAAGCCCATTACAACTTCAGATAGACGAAAGCCCCTAAAAAGCACCAATTCACCAACTTTACTCTTAAAACTCAACTAAACAAAAAAAAATGCAGTCACTACTCTTACCGCCGGCAAGCTCCTCCGGCGTATCCGCGGTTGCGCTACGGCCAAGTTTCCAACACTCATGCCACAGCCAACACCTCTCAACTCGCCTTTTTCCCTTATTCAATCCACTTCTCTTGGCTTCAAAGAGAAAAGCCACAATCTCATCACACCAATCGCCACAGTCTCTGTCCGCCTATGGTTTTCAAATCGGAGTATCTAAACCTAATTTCGCACAATCCACGGTGGCATTTTCTTCTGCGACGTCTCCTGGTTCTGTTTCCGGTGATAATGAGGTCGATAAGGCAAAACTCGCTCAGGTTTATCTCTCTTTCGCCATTTCTTCGGCTTTTAACGCAATATAGCTAAATTCAGTGTACAGTGAGAGCTTGAAGATCATCTGAGAAAAATGATTTAACTAATCGAAATTCACAAATGGATAACAACTTTGGGTTTTGATTTTACAAAATTGAAAAATGTGAAGAATCTTATTTTTGCAATTGTGTGTTTTTTTTTTTTTTTTTTTTTTTTTTTTTTTTTGAGTATGAGTGGTTTTACAGTTTATTTTTGAAAAATATAGCTAAATTGAATGTAGAATGAGAGCTTGAGGATAATGAGGATTCACAGTTTCCACCTGAATCAGCTTTTGAATTTTAGGAAATGGATAACAATTTTGGATTTTCGAGTTTACAGAATTGAAAATTGTGAAGAATCTTATTTTTGCAATTGAGTTTTTTTGAGTATTGAGTGTTTTTTTTTTTTTTCACAGGTGGCTAAGAGATTGGAGAAGACTTCAAGGTACTTCAAGCGGCTAGGGAGTATTGGATTTTGGGGACAGCTTGTGTCAACTGTGGTGGCTGCTGTGATTTTATCATTCTCCATTGTTGTAACTGGGAAACCTACTTCACCTGCTACCTTCTATGCTACTGCAAGTGGGATTGCTGCTTCGTTTGTTTCGGTTTTCTGGTCGTTTGGGTATATCCGGCTCTCTGAGAGGCTTCGTCGAACTGCCATTGACCCTTCCAAGGTAACAATTTCTGACTCTTTATTGTAATGGTAATGACTACACAAAGTGGAAAATTTTGATTTGTTAAGTAGAAGTTGTGAGAAATCTAGGGTTCAATGCTAACTCACATCATGAGTTTAATTGGTCTGACTTTATGTTGAAGTGAACATATTGCATATTTTATTCGATACGCTTTAGGTAGAAACAAATATTTGGAAAGTTAAACAAGATTCAGGGATAGTTAGGATAAACACTTGGAAACAATTCAACCTAAATTTTGATTATATTACCATCCTCTAGCATGAACACCTTAATCTCTTCTTCCTTTTCGTCATTGAAGTAAATAGAGTTTAGAAGGCATCCATAGAACTTATGAGCCACAACCGAGAAACAAGTATCGGTAGCCATCATAAACGCATTATCTCCCAAGGACTTAACTTTTACCTATTTCCCCAATTTCTCATTCATCTTGTAAACCTTGAAACCGATGAATGAGGAATTGGGGAATTGGTTAGTAGTTAAGTCCTTGTGAGACAATGCGTTTATGATGGCTACCGATACTTGTTTCTCGGTTGTGGCTCATGACTTCTACGGATGCCTGCCAAACACTATTTACTTCAACGACAAAAAGGGAGAAGATATTAAGGTGTTCAAGCAAGATGATAAAATTTTGGCAGAGTTGTTTCTAAGTGTTTTATCCTAACTATCTCAAAGCTTGTTTCTTTATATTATGAGTACCGATCTTCTAAATAAAAACCTTACCGTTTTCGATGTAGACAGCGTACTGAACAAAACATGCAACTGTTGTAGGTTCTGATCCTGTGTGTATTTTGTTTATTAAAGGTCGGTCTTTGTAGCTTATATTTAGTAGTGTCTGTTGAACCTTCGGCAAGAACCATCTGATGGTATGATCCAGTCAAGTTGCACACGTCTCCCAATGGCTGCTTCTACTCCTTCTTGAGTCCTGTCACTCAGGGGAAAAAAAATCCAATTACTAATAAAGGTTGTGTTGTTTTAGGCCCCGCCTCGTGCTGATGTAGTCAAAGGTTTGAGGAGCGGGATTATGGTAAATCTTTTGGGAATGGGGGCAGCTCTTCTCGGGATGCAAGCAACGGTTGGATTTTTAGTTGCAAAGGCTTTAACAACTTCAGCAAACCCTTTCTACCAAGGAGTTTCACAGGGATACAGCCCCGTCCTTGCTCTTGACGTCTTCCTAGTTCAGGTATCAAACAAAAGCTTCTACCATACTGTATTTGTCTTATAATAAGTTCACTGTTTGACTTAAGAGCTGCTTTGTTGCAGGCATCGGCGAACACCTTACTCTCTCATTTCCTAGGCCTTGTTTGCTCGTTGGAGCTGTTGCGGTCTGTGACAGTGCCTAATTCGGAATCTGTCTTGGTTCCTAAAGCTGCTTGAGTTTCTGTCGCCCTCACTTCATGTAATCCATAAACGTTGAAAGCCAGGGCTTGTTTGCTTGTATGTCCGAGTACCAATTATCGTGAACTCAGCGGCTTTATTAGTAACAACATTGGTGAATTACAAATGTGAGTATCATTCAATCGACATAAGAGAACAAAACAAGAGACGAGCTTCTTTTTTTAAAATTTTTTTTTTGTTATCCCATTACTTTAAACATCAACGTCAAACCTAAAAGTAAAAAACAAAGAACACAAAATATTCTGATTATAATCACATTTAGTTCCCTAAAGTTACTCAGATATGGACTTCTTCATCCATAGAGTCAAATGAAGGGTTGATTTTTGACAAAACCATACTCAAGTCTTTAACTTCTCTATTCATCTACGCTCATAGCTTGTTATGTTGCTCTGTCGCACCTTTACTCAGTCCTATTCTGTCTTGTTTCTTTCACTGCATGCAACAAAAAGAGTGCCAAGAGATTAGTGTTTGTGTATGAAGTACTGAAATGGGAGGTAAATTACTTCAGTGTGATTGATATGTTTAACGGAAAAAAAATCCGCAATTGGTCAGCACAGATTATGCAAAATTGCTGTACCACTGATGTCACTTAACATCTAAGCATATAACAACTACATTGCTGATGAGATTGTAACCATTGAACTCCTTTAATTGAATTCACCAAAGAACTACACCATGGAAGAAACTTTGATTAACGAGAAAAAGTAAACTCTCAACCAATGCACAAACCTTCAGCTCTCAACTAGCCTATGTAAGCTCTGTTGTGCTAGCAAAGCTACAGTTTCCTGCACTAGCCCTAGTTACAATATTCTTGCTCTTAACTAAACAAAAATCACCTTATCAAACAAAATTGCTGTGTTGAAATCGAAAAATGTACCAAAAGGGGTTTGATAAAATGGTTAATTAGGACCAGTATGCTTACCTATTGCATCTTCTTTATCTTATTTGTGGGCTTAGCAATAATCTTCTGTAGTAATCTTTTGTCGATCTTCCTGTATTGTGTTTGAATGATTCGATTTGTTAAAGACAGCTTCTCATCAATAAGATCCTGGTATCTCTCATACAGAATGGGAATCAACAGACTGAGAACAACACCTGTACATTTAAATCACCCGGAGAAAGTCAATTAGTTAAATTGAGCAATACCCTACCCCTTCTGAATAGCTCCTATCAATTAAGACAATGTGAATGACAAAGAAAACAAAACCACTCACCAAGATAGAGTATTGTGAGGAAGTTTAAGAAACTGCCAACAAATGATATTGTCCACAACACAATACTCACCTGCCATAGCAATAACAATTTTTCAATATCTCAGACTAAGTACAAATCTACTTGCTACACTAAAAAATTATACAGTTTGCTAACCCGAAAGAGTTGCTTAGCATTTCTTCTCACGTAAATTTCACGAGCAACCGAGAGCACGGTATTAATCAAAACTCGTAGAGCATCAGCCACCATAAAAACAGATGCCTCAGAGATTTCGAAATTAGGTAGTTGAGGCATAGGTCTGATCAGGAGAAAAGAAAACTTCAGATTCAAATTTAGCATTAAGTAACACAAGCTTTACTACTTACAATGTCTGATACTTTGATTCATATACAAAAAAAAAAACCTATTACCATATGATCTTATCTCAACAAAATTATGCAAAATCTGACATTCTTCAAACTAACTTCAAGAAACAAGCTAAAATTAAGGTGATACCTATAGCACAAGCTTTACTACTTACAATGTTTGATACTTTGATTCATATACAAAACAAACCTATTAACCATATGATCTTATCAACAAAAATTACGCAAAATCTGACATTCTTCAATCAAAATTCAAGAAACAAGCTTAAAATTAAGATAATACCTATACCAAAAGCTTTACTACTTACAATGCTTTGATACTTTGATTCATACAAAAACCTATAACCATATGTTCTTATATACAAAAACGATGCAAAATGTAACATTCTTCAATCTGTTTTCCAGAAGCAAGCTATACCTATAACACAAGCTCTACTACTTACAATGGTTGATACTTTGATTAATATACAACAAAACCTATAACCATATCTTATATACAAAAACGATGCAAAATCTGACATTATTCAATCTAAATTCCAGAAACAAAGCTTAAAAATTACGATACCTGTTGAAAAGAATAGCAGATTTAGCCCAGAGGAAGAGTATAACGACGAGAAGAAGCTGAATATTAACAACAAAAGGGAAGAAACTGTATCCACATTTCTCGAAGAGGAACCATAACAACGTCGTTGATCCGAGTAGAACAAAAGTTCCGCGTCGGTTCTTCCACATAATCAAATCCAAAACTACAGTACCAAAAACAAAAATCAAAATGATGATCGGAGATCTAAAACGATGATGGAGTTTGAGAACGATGAAACAGTGGTGGAATTTTTAAGGATTCGTAAGATGATTGAACCGAAAAAAAAAAAAAGTGAGACAGAGAGATATAGAGAGACGACTGACCTGAGCCACCGCCGATAGATTGATGAAGAGAACTGTGCGAGGAAAGATGAGAAGCTTCCATGGCGGAGGAGAATTTTGCAGCGATCTTTTTTTTTTTTTTTTTCAAAACTTCATACCTCTTCGTTCTTAGCACATTGTTTCAATTTTTATAAGTCACTTTTTGTTGTTTATTTTTTTCTTATTATTTAATTGGTTCAATTAAAAGACAATTTAGTGAAATCTAATGGCTTTTAAAAGTAGGTAAAAGGTAGGTTTCTTTTCTTTTTCTGCTTTTAAATTTTTAACAATTCTCAACTTTGATTCTATCCTTTTTAATTTTGCATTTTTGTCTTCCCTTTGATCTATATTTTTTTTCATTGTGAAAATATCCATTTGTGGGTTTCGGATCGTTTTTATATAAAGAGAATTTAATTTAAAAATACCCTCAACATTGGAGAGTTCTATTTTTAAATCTTTAACTATATTTTTTGTATAAGATATCATCAACTAAATTATGTTAATAAATTTGACCATCTCTCTACATAAACATTTATACCCTTAACACTTTCCATTTATAGTAGCGGATGCTTGTTTAAGAAAATACAAAATGATGAGCCGTTTGTATTTACCACAGAAACATAAATACCTTTAATTTTAAAAAATGGTCGACGGGTTGTATCTTTGCCCATAGTTTCAGTTAAGTGTCTGACTGGTTTAAAAGCACTGATTGCGACTATAAGCGTTATTAAGCGATTTATATAATCCCGTTAAAAATTGGCAACGATTGTATTTGCGGAAAATCTTTGACTGGTTGACAGCAGCTACAGTTTAATATAAAATATACTAGATTTATACCCGTGGTACACCACGGGTCAATTATTTTAATAAAAAATTTTAATTTTTTTGTTTATTTATTATTTATAAACGGAAAAATTTCATTAAAATCCTCTAAACTCGTACACATCGTGTGTCAATTGTTTTAATATAATATTGTAGTTTTTTTTGTTTATTTATTATTAATAAATGGATAATCCCATAAAAAAATTTCTAGAGTAGTACACATTTCTACATCCAACCTTCAAGGTATTACATTTCCAATTTAAACCGTTTAAGTAAAAAAATTTCCTGTTTAAATTTTCAAATTAATGTGGTATTTAGTTTCGCACCGATATTTCCGATCACGGAAAAGTTAACTCTGTTAACGGAAAAATTAACTTTGTTAACGGAAAAGTTAATTCCAATAATTTTTTTAATGAAAAACGAAACAAAACGCCACTTTAAAGGTTTAAACTGGAAAAAGTTTTACTTTGGAAGTTTAATGTAGAAGTATGTACAACTTTTGAGGTTTAATGTAGAAGTATATACCACTTTTGAGGTTTTTTATAGAATTTTTCCGTTTATAAAATATAAAAATTGACCCGTATATACGGATATTAACTTGCTATTTTTTTTATAAACAATAAACAAAAAATAAAAATATTTATAAACAGTAAAGAAACAAAAAAAATTGTAAGCAAAAATTAAATGGAAAAAAATATAAATTTTTTAAACCATTATACTCATGAGGTTCACTCTTCCAACCTATGTAATAGTTGAATATAAAATTTAGATTAGGTACACATTAAATAAACCGAATATATATATTTTTTAAGTTTAGACGCCTGATAAATCAAGTTTTCTACTCATTCGTATTTAAAATTATTTTGGTCATTTTTATAATATGATCCTGAAAAATTACCCAAATTCTTTAGCCTATGCGGGACATTGAACAAACATCATTTTTTCTTCATCGATTTAGTAATAAATGTCCATTTTTAAAATTCTAATCACAACATATGTAGAAAAGTTAAGTTTTTATTAATTCTATGCATTATTACTTGAATAGTGTTTTGAAACACCCTCTAAGATTGAGTCTTTTTAATAGTTTAGTAGATTGATAATTAATTTCAATTATTCAACTAAAGAATCAGATTAAACCGAATAATTTTTTGAAAATTGGACGTCTCATAAGTCAAGCTTCCTTTTCATTCGTATTTAAAATCATTTTGATCTTTTTTTACATAAAATGGACTGAACTATTGTCCATAAATTTTAGTCAATGTGAGATGTTTAAATTATTTCAACTAAAAACCAGGTAAAACCGAATATATTTTTAAAAAATTTTGACGTCTGATAAGTCAAGTTTCCCGCTCATTCGTATTTGAAATCATTTTGATCTTTTTATAATACGACTTTGAACCATTGCCACAAAAATTTAGTCAATGTGGGATGTTGAACACATATTGCTGTAAAAAAAAAAAAAGAACACACATTTTTTTTTTAATTGAGTAATATATGTCCATTTTAAAAAAAAATTAATCACAATATATGTAGAAAAAATATTAATTTTTAATAATTATATATGTTATATAATAATTTAAAATATTTGAAAATAAAATCTAACAAAAGTGATAGGAGAATTATAATTCATACTATTAATATTGCAATATTAAATAAGGAAATAAATGATGAAGAGAAAAAAAAATAATGGAAAGTTGTGTTTGGATACAGTGATACAATTATTTCTTTTTTTTTATTTTAACTTCTATAGTGTTTGGAAACACCCTCTAAGATTGAGTCTTTTTAATAGTTTAGTAGATTTATAATATATAATTTTAATGCCACAAAGTTGAAAACTGATTATCAGTTATGCTATCAATTTTAACCATCTTTGTCATTCTCGTAAAGTTTATTTCGAAACAGCTTTTTGTTCTTCTCGTGGGCTCGACTGGTTTAAACGCAGCAGTTGCGGATGTGGGTACAAGAGTTTGCAGAAGCGGGCGGTTACAGTTATAAGCGTTATTAAGCAATTTACACGACTGATATAAAAATTAAAAATGGATGCGTTTGCGGAAAATTTTTGACTGGTTGATAGCGGTTGCAGTTGCGGTTTATTATTAAAAATATAAAATATACTTATAACATATAATTTTTATAAGAAAAAAATGTATTAATATAATAACATTTAGTTCTAAATAAATTATAAAATAATTAAGGTTAAAAATATATTTTTATATATAAAATATATTTTTATAAAATATTTAAGATTTTAATATCATAATATTTGATAAGAGATATAAAATTTTGTTTGTAAATTTTTATTAGTATTATAGATTTAAAAAGGTAGAAAAAAAAAAATTAACCAACTGCAACCGCCCGCAAGTGCAAACGTTACCTGGAAGAATCTTTTGAAATAAAGGGATTATAAACGGTTCGAAGCGATTTATAGCGATTTGCATGATTGGTGTAAAACGCTTGCACCCGCAACCGCCCGCAAACGTAGCGTTTGCGGATTGTTGCGGGTGAACCAATCAAGCTCATAGAACTGTAGCATCAATCTTCGAAATTAGGCACTTTACTGTAGCACCCTCGAATTTTGCCGCTCAACCCTAGTAAAAAGACATTTATATCCTCTTCTTAGATGACATCATTTTTATCCATTATCTTCATCTTCTTCCCAAATAATCAAACTGGATTTGTGAGGTTTCTCTCTCATCTTTCTCAATTGGTTTTTGGTTCCCTCGTCGTCCACTCTTCTTCTGTCTCTTCGTTCTCTTTGCATAGTGTTGGTACCGGATTTAGAACCCGACCTGGACCCGGTCCAAACCGAGTCTGATAAACAAGATGAAGCCCAGTTATGGATTCAAACCAGCTCGACTAAACCGATTAAGTTTAGTCGACCTCAACGAAGACGCGTCACGAGGTCGACGGCCCATTCGAAAGCCCAAGAAAGACGGAGTCACCGACTCTGTCAGCCTACAAATAGAGGGGTTTGCTTGCTTCGCAAGCCATCCGAAATTTGGTAGAGAAAATTCAGAGAATAGTTTTCATTCTCTCTCTTACTTTCTCTCTCTTCGATCGTTCGATCGATCTTTTGTAACTCCATATTCAAATTCAATAAAATACTCACTTCCGCACAGAAACCCTAGATTGAACTTCTTTGGTTCAACAATTTGGCGCCGTCTGTGAGGATTAGAGACCTTTTTTTTTACCCAGCAATTCAAACTCATCTTTTTCCTATGACTGCACCTCGGGATCCTCCAATTGGCCCGTTACCGCGACATCCATTAACGGACCTTCCGGCGGGCGGCGACGACGATGACAACACGCGAGTTACTCACGACGGACTTCAAGAAGGAAATCAAGAAACCCATCTCGGCTCTCAAGATGGCTCTGCAACTCTTAATACCGATCCTTCGGCAGTCAACACACTTCAATCGTCAACCCAACTCGACGTTCTTCTGCGATCACCCGACGTGGCCAACTTATTACGGTTGTTAGCCGCTCAGCATCCGGCTCAAGATACCACAAGCACGACTAGTCAAGGACAAACAAACATTCCGACTTCAACCCCTCCACTTCGACGAAGCCTCTTCCAAAGAACACCGGCATCGAAATCTTTACCGTTCACACCTCAAGACATCATGGACAAACTCGCAATCAACCAAAGCCGCAAAGCCAAACATTCACAATCAATCAAAGATATGAAGTCTCAAGTGGACCAAGCGACCAGTTCGGCTCCGGATATCGACAGAGTAATCGAAGAAACTCAACAAACTCCATTTACAGCACGAATCTCCAACACTGACATGCATCATATCGGCAAATTGAAGATCCTCCCCTACGACGGATCCGGCGATCCGCGTAGTCACATGACTGCATTCACGATAGCAACTGGACGAGCCCGGCTATCCAAAGAACAGAAAGACGTAGTCCTGTGCCAATTATTCGTCGAAAACCTTAGCCACGACGCCTTGCAATGGTTCTCAAAGTTAAAACAGGGCACTATTGACTCTTTTAACGACCTCTCTCAAGCATTCATGAAGAAATATTCCATCCTCTTCCGACCAGAAGAGTCTACAGCCGATCTCTGGAGCATGACGCAAGAACGAGGAGAAAGCCTTCGCGATTACATTAGCCGGTTCAAGAAAGTCGCAGCTCGTGTAACGATGGATGACGTCGCCTCTATTGAGGCTCTCAGACGAGGTATGTGGTACGAATGCAAATTCCATGAAACCGTGGCGTCCGCTCGACCTCGAACTCTTGAAGACGCATTACATCGGTCAACGATCTACATTAACCTCGAAGAAGAGCAAAAGGCGCTGGAAGCATGCCCAAGAAAAAAGCCAAGGATACTTACAAAGAACCACGTCAACACTTCGAGCCTTACAGAGAGGATAAATGACGGAAATACGACGGAACATAGCAAATATCTGACAATCAGAAAACAATTCCATGGAACAAATATATTCGACCTAATCAAGACAGCCCGTCCAAAGATCCTAATTCCGACGGTCGACCTACAGATCTAACGTACTCCAAGAGCGAAACAAGCAACTCTTACTGCGAATACCATATGCGTTTAGGTCATTCTACAGCCTAATGTCGAGGACTTCAGGAGTTCTTGCTCGAAAAATTCCAAAAAGGCGAAATACCAGACGCGGTGCACAAGTCCCGACGATACGACAATAGAGAATACCGACCACCACGCCCGTATAACAATCAGCAACAGCGGCCGAACACCAAACCACAACAAACAGATCGACCATTCGTACAACGCGAACGGACTCTGGAACGGCAGGTCAAGCAAAACAAGCGGGAACGCGACGACAGTCAACACGTCGATGAACCACACAAACAGAGAGAAATCCATATGATTATGGGCGGCCTTCTCGATTGCAACGACTCAGTCAGATCGTTAAAAGAACATAAGAGAAAAGCAGAAGCAACATCCATCAAAGTAGCTTCCTCCGATCAGATCAATGCAATAAGAGGCGAGCTCCCGATCATAATTTCTGAGGTCGACACCGACGGATTAGATCTTCCACACAATGACCCCCTCGTCATAAGTCTCGGCATCAGCGATTGCAACGTAGCTAAGGTCTTCATCGACATCAGCAGTTCAGTCGATCTCATATACGTCGATACTTTGACTAAAATGGGCATTCCCAAATCGTCAATTAAAGAGAATCCTAGAGTCCTCACTGCATTCGACAGCCATCAAGTCAGGTCGATTGGAACCATCAAGCTACCGGTCTACGTAGGAACGACATGTAAGCAAGTTCGATTCATCGTCATCGATTAACCATCAATTTACAACGTAATAATGGGAACACCCTGGATCCATTCAATGAGGGCAGTAGCATCGAGTTATCACCAATGCATTCGCTTCCCCTCCAGCGGGGCCATATTCACCATCAAAGGAAATCAGACCGTAGCTCGAACATGTTTCATCGCCGAGAAGAAGTTTTGCACACTTCCGGTGACTGTACACTCAATCACCAACGAAATTCCGGGCTAGGACATCATTGCTCCCAGGCCGACTATGCGATCCAACAAAGAGATAGTCGATACAATCATCATCAATCCTAAACACCCTGAGCAACACGTCAGCATTGGGTCCCAACTCTCGCCGCATTTACGAAGTAAATTAGAAACATTTTTGCGAAAGCACATATCGACCTTCGCTTGGACGATGGAGGACATGATCAGAATCGACCCTAGCATAACCACGCACAAACTCAACGTCGACCCAACATACAAACCTGTTCGCCAAAAAAGAAGAAAACTTGGAGTCAAAAGAGCAAACGCCGTCAACAGCGAGGTCGACAAACTACTAAAGGCGGGATCGATCTGCGAAGTCAAGTATCTAGAATGGCTAGCTAATCCGGTAGTAGTTAAAAAGAAGAACGGCAAATGGAGAGTCTGCGTTGATTTCACTGACAGTAACAAAGCCTGCCCAAAGTACTATTTTCCACTACCTCACATCGATCATTGGTCGAAGCTACAGCAGGGAACGAGCTCCTCACTTTCATGGACGCCTTTTCCGGAATAATCGAGAAAATAAAGGAAAAATAAATACTCAAGATCAGAGCAAGAGAGTACCTGATTATCGGAAGTAGAAGTACGAAAGAATGCGCTGGGAGTCGAGTATTTATAGGGGTTTCAAGTGACGCTTCGAGATCCAACATACGCAACGATTCAAATTCCGACCTAAAACCTACGAAACGGTTCGGTTCCAGCCTTATTTAACGCCAAAATAAGTAATAAAATATTCCGAAGATATTTTCTCAAACAGCAATTCCGAAAAACAAGTCTGCTCATGCCACGTCAGAACTCGACCTAAGGGGAGATAGTCGGACTCGGCCCGTACCAGATGTTGTTTACAAATTCATCTAAATGACACTTCAGACGAACTGGGGGACTAATTGTTGGTACCGGGTTTAGATCCGACCTGGATCCGGCCCAAACCGAGTCCGATAAACAAGATGAAGCCCTGTTATGGATTCAAACCAGCTCGACTAAGCCGATTAAGTTTAGTCGACCTCAACGAAGACGCATCGCGAGGTCGACGGCCCATTCGAAAGCCCAAGAAAGACGGAGTCACCGACTCTGTCAGCCTATAAATAGAGGGGTTTGCTTGCTTCGCAAGCCATCCGAAATTTGGTAGAGAAAATTCAGAGAATAGTTTTCATTATCTCTCTTACTTTCTCTCTCTTCGATCGTTCGATCGATCTTTTGTAACTCTACATTCAAATTCAATAAAATACTCACTTCCGCACAAAAACCCTAGATTGAACTTCTTTGGTTCAACACATAGTCAACCATTTTCTTCTCCTTTCAATTTTAGATTTGTAAAGTACATCTCCGATTTTCCATGGCTTCCCCACATCTCTCCCTCTCTCTCTTATTTCGTTTCTGTTTATGAAGTGATATTTTTTTAATAGTCGTATTTTGATTTTATTTATCTGTCATCTGTTTGCTCATACCCGGTTAGTCAGTTAACCAAACTCAGATTTTGGGTTTTTGCTTATTCGATTTCTGGATATGGTGCTCGATCTGATTGCAATCTTTTTGAAAGGATTATGTTTTTGTGCTCATGTGCATTAGATCCAATTTTAGTTAATGTTATGATTTGATCTAAGTTTTGGATTTTGTGTTTAATTGGACTTGTCTTGTTGTTTTATCTCAATCATAAATACGATCAAAGCTGCTAAATTGTTTTAGTGTAATTAAAGCTATCAATTATGTTTCCGTTTTATGGATTTCTTATAGTATGAAACTTCATCATCTGATTTTGTGATTGTTGTTGGTTATTAAATCTTATACAGAAACAATCTGGAAGAAAAATAAAAGAAGATGATCAGTGCTCGGTTAGTGTTCAGAGTTCAGACTCGGAGATTGTTTGTCATAATCATCATTTTTTTCTTTGCTTCGTTGGTTTTAAATCTACTAAACTATTAAAAAAAAGCCAATCTTAGAGGGTGTTTCCAAACACTCTAAAAGTATAAAATTAAAAAATTTATGGCTAATCCTATATTCAAACACCCATAAAAGAAAATATTAATTCCAGCAAAATTAAATTAAACACTTTATTTGCATCTTTTTCTTTCTCCTCTTTATTATTTATTTCCTTATCTAATGTTGTAATATTAATACTATGAATTATGATTCTCCTATCACATTTGTTAGATCTTATTTTTAAATTATTTAAAATTATTATATAATACATATAATTAATAAAAAAATTTCTCCATATATTGTGATTCAAAATTTAAAAAACGGACATATATTACTCAATTAAAGAGAAAAAGTGTGTTCAACATCTCACATTGACTAAAATTTTAGACAATGGTTAAGAGTAATATTATAAAACACACAAAAATGATTTTAAATGCGAATGAGCAAGAAACTTGACTTATCATGCGTCCAAATTTTTTAAAAAACTTATTCAGTTTTCCAGTTCATTAGTTGAAATAATTTAAAAGTCCCACATCGATTAAATTTTTTGTGCAACAGTTCAAAGTCATATCATAAAAAAGACCAAAATGATTTTAAATACAAATATTTTTAAAAATATTCGATTTAATCTGGTACTTATTTGAAATAATTTAAACTAATATTTAAAATTTAAAATATTTATTCGGTCTAACTCTGTTAAAATATTAAGTTTAAAATACTATTAATACTAAAACTATATAATATTGACTAATCAATAATATATATAACTACTTATTTATTAACAATAAAACATAAAAACAAATATAATTTATATCCAAATAATTGACCCGCGGTATACCGCAGGTACAAATCTAGTGCAATATTATAACTTAGATGTAACTTATCTCACTCTAAAACAAGAAGGGAATAATCAAAAGTATCTATCTTTCCACTCTTATTGAGATTTTATTAATGATGTAGCCTAAGTTTCATTGCCAAGAATTCAATTGCCGTTGTAGCCATTTCATATGCAAAAATCATCAAAAACAAAGACTTTCATAAAATCAAAGCAAAGTTAAGCTGATAAAGCAAAGAGAAAAGAGAAGAGGATATACCAAAGTAACGGCTCGTCTACTCGCTTATTCTTCCTTCTCCAGTCCCAGGGCTCCTCTGGGTTTGGAGACCCCCACAAGCCAATACCCTTTTCCCGTGCCTCATTCTCCCACTTATGTACACATCAAAATAAAGAACGATCAATATTCAGAAAAAAACTATGCCAAGACTTGTAAATTGTAAATTGTACCTGTGCAAGATTCACGCGTTTGTCGTAATAGGAGTAATGCCAAGCGAAACCGTTCCTGAGCATTTCCTCCTATATCATAAAAAGAAACCGAATTTTATTAACATGAATGGAAGGATACAGATAAAAGAGTAATACTTTCTATTACCTGTACAAAAATATCATCGCAGTATAAGTCCCCTATGCATCGACCATATTGATCATCTCCGTAAGAAAACACTTTTAAACTTTTCCGTCCAACAATTCTTATGAGTTCTTGCTGTGCCTCTTTACCATAGGGCATTTGACTCTCTGGAGCATATATTCCCCTTCATGTTCCAACACCAAACAGATTCACAAACTAAGAATCCATGGAGATTTAATTGAGCAATTCTTCTAAAAGTGATATTCCCACATCGATTAAATTTTTTGTGCAACAATTCAAAGTCATATCATAAAAAAGATCAAAATGATTTTAAATACAAATATTTTTAAAAATATTCGGTTTAATCTGGTACTTATTTGAAATAATTTAAACTAATATTTAAAATTTAAAATATTTATTCGGTCTAACTCTATTAAAATATTAAGTTTAAAATACTATTAATACTAAAACTATATAATATTGACTAATCAATAATATATATATAACTACTTATTTATTAACAATAAAACATAAAAACAAATATAATTTATATCCAAATAATTGACCCGCGGTATACCGCGGGTACAAATCTAGTATCCATTATTTAAGGTAGACATAAATATATTATGAATACTTTAGTAAAATATCTATGATGTATTGTGAAAATGTATAAGTTATACAATATTTCATGGATGAAATGTTGATTGTGAAATATCCACTATTTTGTTTGCACATAAATCCAATGTTAAAAAATATTTTTGGTTAAAAAATATCCATTATTGATGGTGGACATAAATATATAATGAATACTTTACTAAAAATGTCTATGATGCATTGTGAAAACATGTGTAAGTTATACAATATATCATGGATGAAATGATCATTGTGAAATATCCACAATTTTGTTGTGTACATTTGATTAAAGTTTAGTTTTCTTTTATTATATCTCTTTTATGGATAATCCATGGTACATTAATTGATTTGGGTTCACTAGTACTTATATTAATCAATTTGGGTTTATTAATCTTTAATTAGTGTTTTTATTTTTTTTTTTATTTTTTTTTTTTTAATATATATATTTTTTATGGATGACCGACTCTACATTAATCAATTTGGGTTCACTAGTCCTTAGGGTTTAATTTTTTTTTGATATTATATCTCTTTTATAGATGACCGACTGTACATTAATCGATTTGGATTCACTAATCCTTGATTAGGGTTTAGTTTTCTGAAATTGTATCTTCAAAACCAAATCGAGATTGACATAGTCACATAGTTAAAGACGTTGCAAATAATGAAGTTGTGGGATGTGCAGTTGGTGCTGCTTCCCGTGCGGTCCTCCGCCGTCAGATTTGCATTGGTGCTTTCCCTCACCATCATCGCATCGTTCCTCTTTTGGAGTTTTAATCAAAACCTCCATCGATTTACAGTGTTGGGGTTAAAAAAAACTCTTTCTCTTCCCACTCCCTGCTGACATTAGCAAAGTTAACTTTGACAATGATGTTACGGTTTTACATTCATATTCTCGTGTCATTGATCTCGAAGTTAAGTTGGGTTCGGTGTTGTTTTACATTTCCTGCGTGTATGGAGACCCGGTGCAAGCCCTCCGGCACCATGTGTGGGATTTTATCACTCAGTTTGGTCAAGATAGAGACGTGGCTTGGTTCTTGGTGGGTGACTTTAATGCGCTGATGCATAACTCTGAAAAGGTGGGAGGCCCTGTGAAGCCTGACTCCTACTTTTGGGATTTCCGAAACCTGGCCAATAGTTGTAAAATTCGAGAACTTCAGAGTTCGGGGAACTGGTTCTCATGGGCGGGATGGAGAGATAAGATATGGGTTCAATGCCGCTTGGACCGCAGCTTTGGCAATGATAACTGGTTTAGATTATTTCCACGATCTCATATGGAGTACCTGGAAATGTGGGCTTCAGATCATCGTCCCCTCCTTATATCTTTTGCTTCGGAGGAAAAGAAGAATGATAGTAAACGATTTTACTATGACAGTAGGTGGAAGAAGCGGGATGGTTTTGAGGAGGTAATATTGAGAGGTTGGAATGGTGTAAACCCGGGAGATCAGATATCGGTCTCGGATAGGATCTGGAAGTGTCGACATGAACTATCACGCTGGAAGAAAACGACTAATACTAATTCAGAGATTGCCATTCAGAGATTGAAGAGGGATTATGAAGCTGAAGTCTGTAAAACAATTCCTGATCACCTGCTGATGTACAACTTAAAGAGAGACTTAGCAAGTGCTTACAGAGAAGAAGAAAGATATTGGAAGGACCGTAGTAGAGAGCAATGGTTGAAAACATGAGATCAAAATACAAAATTCTTCCACAACTGTGTAAAGAGCAAAAAAGTTAAGAACAGAATCCATATGCTGCTGGATGTACATGGTCTGGAGCGGTTCTCTGAAGGCTCCAAAGGTGATATTGCTGTTGACTATTTTCGGGACATGTTTTCGAGCTCCAATCCTGAAGACCTTGAATCCTTGTTCGAAGACTTCTCACCGAGGGTGACTGCTGAGATGAACGATGAGCTTATAACAGAGGTTACAGATGATGAGATAAAACGGGCAGTCTACAGCATCAAAGGGGGTAGTGGAGCGGGTGCTGATGGGTTTAATGGAAAATTCTACCAACAACATTGGCAGATAGTTGGCCCGGCTGTTTGCATTGAAATTAAAGAGTTCTTCCGCACTGCTGTATTTCCGTCAGAATGGAACTTTACGAACATCTGTCTAATTCCCAAAGTCTCTAATCCTACAAAGATGAGTGAGATGAGACCAATCAGCCTCTGTTCGGTGCATTACAAAATAATTTCAAAAATTCTGTGTGCCAGGCTGAAGAGATTCTTACCGGAATTAGTTTCGGAGACCCAAGGAGCCTTTGTGTCAGGCCGCCTAATCTCAGATAATATCATCATAGCGCATGAGATGATTCACGCCTTAAGAACCAATGAGAATGCTGCAGAGGAATTCATGGCGGTTAAAACAGATATGTCGAAGGCATATGACCGTGTAGAGTGGTGCTTTCTGGAGAAACTGATGACAAAGCTGGGTTTTGATTCACAGTGGATTAGATGGATTATGTACTGTGTTACCTCGGTTACATATTCTGTTTTGCTGAATGAGAATGCACATGGTTTTATCAAACCTGAACGCGGGATTAGGCAAGGGGACCCCCTTTCTCCCTTCCTTTTTATCCTCTGCGCTGAAGCCCTAGTAAACCTGTTGAATAAGGCTGAAGAGAAAGGAAAACTTCATGGGATACGAGCTTCAGCTTCAGGACCATCGGTTCACCACCTGCTGTTTGCAGATGACAGCCTCCTCCTGTGCAAAGCCAACAAAGAAGAAAGTCAAGAGCTGAAAAGATGCCTGCAAGTCTATGGTGAGGCCTCTGGGCAAGTGATTAATCATCAAAAGTCCTCAATAATATTCGGCGAAAGAATAGAAGCAGCTAATCGTGACGAAGTCAAAAACTGCCTAGCTATTACTAATGAGGGTGGAGAAGGTACTTATTTGGGGCTACCAGAATGCTTTAATGGCTCTAAAGTTCAACTGTTGAGCTTCATTAAGGAGAGATTGCAATCGAGACTCAATGGCTGGTTCGCTAAATCACTGTCTCAAGGAGGGAAGGAAATCTTACTCAAATCTGTGGCCATGTCTCTTCCGGTTTACGCCATGAGTTGCTTCAAGTTACCAATAGAGACCTGTAAGAGAGTCACAAGTGCTATGATTGAATTCTGGTGGAGTAATGAGAAAGACCATAAAAAAATACCTTGGGTAGCATGGACGTCGATGTGCCGCCATAAAGACTTAGGTGGCCTTGGATTCCGAGACATTGGTCGTTTCAATCAAGCCTTATTAGGCAAACAGGCTTGGCGGATCTGGGATCGTCCTTCCTCTCTACTAGCTCAGATCTTAAAGCATAGGTATTTTAAGAAGAAACCTTTCTTGGAGTGTGGGGTAGGATCTAGACCCTCCTTCGCTTGGCGCAGTATCTTATTTGGTCGTGAATTGCTGAAGAAAGGTTTGCTTAGGAACATTGGAAATGGGCAGAACACGAAAGTGTGGTCGGATAATTGGATTGTTGATGAAATCCCGAGGCCCCCAATTTCTTCCTCAGACTCCTGTGATGAAGGGATGAAAGTTTCGGATCTATTGTTGCATAATTCTGCTTGTTGGAATGTCCCTCTCCTCAGACAGCTTTTTGTGGATCATGACATCAAGAGAATTTTGAAGCTGAAGCCCTCCCCTGGAGTACTTGACTCTTATGCTTGGCATTTCTCCAAAACAGGAAGCTATACGACACAGAGTGGATATAAGTTAAGCGAGCTCATAGTCGAAAACACAGAATTCCAGTCCCAGGAAACACCACAGTTAGAGAAGAAACTTTGGGCAAAGGTTTGGAAGCTGAAAACGGTATCCAAGATTAGACATTTTATCTGGAGGGCGTTGAGAGGAGCTCTAGCTGTGAAGGACAGGTTACAAACAAGAGGACTTTACTCAGACATGACATGTGTATCCTGTAATTCGGCTCCAGAAACTATTTGCCATGTCCTTTTCACTTGCCCAGCAGCTCGAGAAGTCTGGAACGAAGCAAAACTTCCTATTCCTAGTGGTGGTTTCTCTAACTCATCAGTGTTCCTGAACATCCATCATTTAGTGTCCTGCACGGAGAAATCCTCGTTAGACCCAAACATCCGCAGAACTCTCCCTTGGACTATTTGGAATATTTGGAAAGCAAGGAATCTTCTAACCTTTGAAAAGATCAGATCTTCCCCAAATAGCATAGTGCTGAAGGCTTCTGATGAAGCAGAGGAGTGGTACGCTGCCAATTCAAACCACAATCATTCTCTATCACAGCAGAAAACTTTGGATTGTCGGCGGTGGAGACCTCCTTGCCGAGATTTCAACAAATGTAACGTGGGAAGCGCCTGGCTGTATGAGTCTCACAGGTGTGGTGTAGGATGGTTACTCCGTGACATTTACGGTAAGAGTCTTTTCCATAGTCGGAGAGCCTTTTCCTCTGTTCAATCTCCACCACAAGCAGATTTGATGAGTCTATTGTGGGCGGTGGAGAACCTGGGGAACATGAAGCAACGAAAAGTGATCTTTGAAATTTCTTCTCACCTTGCCATGGAGGCGTTTGGTGACACAAGTGGATCCAACCCATTTGGCGAATTGGTGACCGAAATTCATAAACTATTACGCAAATTTGATGACTGGAAGCTCTTGCTCTCTCATGAAGATTGTAACATCCCAGCGCTTCGTATAGCTAGGAGTGCGGCAGATGGAGGAAGATCCCAGTCTTATATAGCACAAGGAGCCCCTAGGTGGTTGCTGTCTCAAATCCAGCTTGAAGCTACTGGAATCCTTGGTCGAAGGTGACGATTGGAGAAGACGATGGCTCTCATCTCTCACTTCCTTCGCTTTTGGGCTGTTGGCCCCATTCTCTCATTTAACTATTTGCTTTCTTTAATTTATTTCCCTTGCGTTTTATGGTATTTTTGTTGTGGGCCTTGGTGGATTTTTTGTCTAAGGGTTTATCCCTCTTTTGAATCCTTTTTATCAGCGGAAAAAAAAAAAAACTTTGACAATGTTTATTTTTCTCGTTTATTGCTTTGAGTTTGGTGGAGGGGTAAATGAGTCATCAATAGTGGAATTATTGTCCTAATTTGTCCTTCGTACAGTAAAATGGCTATTTTCGAAGATTTTTATGTTTATGTGGCAAATTCTGAATACTCTCTTTTTTAAATTATATTTCAACAAGTCAAATCATTATTTGCCATTTTTCTTTGTGAAAATGCAATGTATTCTTCTGTGACATGCCCAAAAATAATATTCTAAAAATTGGATATTCATGAAGTCATGATTTTCTAGATTTAATACGAGTTATTTTAGTTATATTCTGTATTTTTTTAAATTTAATCTACATCTCTTGATCGTCTTTGTCGATAAATAGTTCTTATCATATAATACCATGTACTCTACTAATTATGTATGTATTTATGTAGAAAGGCCTGGTCAGCAATGTTTTATATTGATAGTGATTACATTTTACTAAATAATGCAAAAGAATGACAACATTTTTTCGTAACAATGAAAATTAATTAAATAAGAAAAAAACCACTTTCGAGCAAATTTTTCTTGCCTAGATTTTCTTCTCTTCTTTATACCAAACAGATTCCACCTCTTATAATCTTCTCAATTGAATCACTTGCCGTTGCAAGTATCAATTAGGATTTGGATTACATTTAATTTCGGTTTAACAATTTGGTTTGGTTTGGTTTTCTATGTTGCAGTTTGTGGTTTGCTCCATTTCATTACACAAACCGATTAAACCTGCTCTATTACTTTTCCCCATCCATACATAGTTGAAAACAAAAGGAATAAAAAAAAGGAAACTCATCTTGCAAAATAGAGTTTTGAATTCATGTGACATGTTACAACAAAAAAGCTATGAACGATTCTCTTGAAACCTCATATTAAATATGGGACGTAAAGGTTCTACCACAGACTCTTTCTCTTCATCGCCACTGTCGTCAGATGATATTTCTTCTTCTTCTCTTGGTCCCTTTTCTTGTTCCTCTGTAGTGTTTGGTTTACTCTTCTTCGCCTGCTTTTTCTGTTTCTTCTTTTGGCGTTTCAATCGCTTCTTTGATGTTTTTTCCTCTGCAGCTTTCAGTTTCTCTTCTCTTCTTATAGTAAATTCCGCCATTTGTAACCTCTTGTTATAGTCAATGTCCATCCTTGTGAGTCGGTCTTGTTCTCTTCGCCTCATTTGCCGGTACTGTAACAGAGAGTAATGAATCATTATTGCAAAAGTAGAGATGTTACATAAATACGCTAAGGATGTATAACACACTAACCAACAATCAGAGCCAGACAACAAAAAACACTCAGCCATACTCAGCACCAATTAAGTACTACGGACATAAGCCTCCTGTAGAGAATACTCTGACATTGTAATGAGTCAGAAAACCTAAGAAAACAATGTCCGAAAACACAATCCACCAAGAAAATTCAGATCCTTATCATATGTACGATAACAAACTTCTCTTATTTGATTGTGGGTAGCTTCAAAACAATACATAAGTACATTACTGTGTATAAGAACAAAAGACTAAGCCATACATGAATCATTATCACACAAGTTGAGATGTATAGTAAAATATGAAAAGGATGTATAACACGCTAATCCACAATCAGAGCCAAACATCAAAAAACACTCAGCCATACTCAGCACCAATTAAGTACTACGGATATAAGCCTACTGTAGAGAATAATAAAAAATCCTTTCTTAGTTAAAGCTCTATATTATTCTTAACTGACATTGTAATCAGTCAAAAAAACTAAGAAAAAAAATGTCCGAAAACACAATCCACCAAGAAAATTCGGATCCTTATTATATGTACGATAAAGAACTTCTCTTATTTGATTGCGAGTAGCTTCAAAACCATACATAAGGACATTACTATGCCTAAGAACAAAAGACTTAAAGCCTTGTTCGCAAATAAACCGGCTGAATTTTCCAGCACTGAAAAAGATTCGTGTTCTAAAATCCCTCAGAGAATACTTGAAACCTTTTGTCATTTAACTAGACATGAAAAAATTTTGAACCGTCACAAAACTAATAAAACAATGTCAGAAAACACAACTCCACTAAGATCATATCATATAAACAACAAGAAATTTCTCATAAATTATAAAGGATAGCTAGAAAAACCACACCAAGCTATGGCTAATAACCAAAAAAACTAGCCCTTGTTCACGAATACTCATAAATCACTCAGCCATAATCAACAAAAATTAACACAATAATCAACACCAAATTAACTACTACACAAATTAGCCTCTAACAGAGAATACTCTCATTTCAAGCTCTATCACAAAACTTAAGTCAGAAACACACAAAATCCACCAAGAAAAAATTAAGATCCCAAACAATAAACTTCTCTTAATTAACTGAGAATAGCTTCAAACTCACACTTAAATATGCCTATGAACAAGATTAATCAGAAATAATCAGAATCCTCAGATTTAAGCTATAGACTAAAGTTTTAATTACCTGATGGAAATCTCCAGAACCAGAACCAGCGGAACTTCCAGAAGTATTGCTAACCCTAACAGGAACGTTCTCAAGGATTCGTCTAAGCTTTACTTCTAGATCTTCTTCGTCTTCTAGCATCACCGGTGGTTTGTACTCAACGATAGACGTAGATCCTCCATGATCAGCTTTCTTCGCTTCCATCAACGCTGACGCCGTCGTGGCAGCAACCACCAATCTGGTGTCGCCTTGCTTAGGCTTCCCGGACGACATTGTGAAAAAACCCTAATCCGGTCACGAATTGGGGATTTTTTTTTTTTTTTCAAATTGCGATTTCTCGTTGAGGCGATATTTTTGATTGGTCTGTAAGTATATCAGTAAGACTTTTTGGGCTTGGGCTGAGTTTGTCTACTTTTTTTTTGGGTTGGATTTATTAGACTAAGGTCCACTTCAATGATTTTTTTTTTTTTTTCAAAGTTATTGGAAAATAGGAAAAATCCCATAATTTTTTTTAAAGTGACACATACATCTACTTTAAACCTTCAAAGTATTACAATTCTATTTTAAACCTCCAAAGTAAAAAAGATTTCATTTAAAATTTCTAAAGTGAAACTTTCTCCTGTTTAAACCTGCAAAATGATGTTTCATTTCGCACCGACATTTTCGATCGCGGAAAAGTTAACTCCGTTAACAAAAAAGTTAATTCTGAAGTTTTTTAAATTAAAAAATTCGATTTGCGATCTTTTAGATTAAGATATTTTTAAATTAAATTAAGAGATTTTAAAATTAAAATTAAATAAAAATACTAAATATTTAATTAATTTAAAATTAAATTGCTTAATTTTAACGCCAACCCTTACATATAGTCTCAAAACACCAACCCTTGAAGGTTTAAATTGGAAAAAGTTTCACTTTGGAGGTTTAAAGTGAAAGTGTAATGCTTTGGAGGTTTAAAGTAGAAGTGTGTGCCATTTTGGAGGTTTTTTTATGGGATTTTCTCTTGGAAAATATGTTGGTGTTTAATTGTTTTTGTTGAGGCTATATGTAAGGGTTGACTTTTGGCTCTATGCTAACTAACATTTTCTGTTTTGGTCAAGATTTTTCCTATGAATTGATTGTATAGTTGCGGAATCAGGTGTAAGATTTCACTGGTAGATTCATAAGTTGGTTCTGAAGGGAAAAAAAAGAGGATGTCCTTTAGTTGGTTTTGTTAGAGTGTGTGTGTAGTGTAGCTTGTGGCTCAACAAGTTCATTGTTGTAACAATATAATAAGTTATAGCTCGTCTTTTTGTCAATACATTGGACGAGGTTCGGTTCTTCTTTAGGTTTAATTACTAGATTCGTTTTTTTTTGGAGTTAGATCTTGATTGTCAAAAATCATTTATATGTTTTTTTTTTTTTTTTTTTTGGCTTGTGTTTACGGGATTATGTATGTTTATCTTTGGCTTTTCTTCACTAAAGATTTTTTTTTTGCGGGTCTTCGTATCTTTGAAGGTTTTATTAATAAAGTTTAGATTAAAAAAAAAAAAAAACTAGAAAGTGTTTTATTTTTGTTTCAAATAATAGAACTTTTTTAATAAAAGAAGGGAGAACTACCTAAATAGAGCAAAAAGGTTTTATTTATTTGTTATTAATAGAGTGTTAGTTTTTTTTTTTTTTTTTTTTTTTGTTAAAGTCCATAAATATTTTTAGAAGCTTTGTTAGGAAATACAATACTGCAAAATTACATTGCATTATCATGAAGTTTTATGTGGTCGAAGAAAACGTTTGTATTAGATATGAAAATATCAAACGTTCTTTATAGACAGATATTGCTACTAAACTTTCCAAAAATTGAAAAATTTCCGAAATAAATATGTTTTCAAAATAGTGTTACAGTTTCAAGATGGCAGATTTTTTCGATGAAATAATGGAAATTTTTTTAGGAGCACGACATTGTTTTATGTTGTTAGGGGAAGAACCAGCAAACATCTCTCTTAAAGAAAAAAACACAAATGTTTTTAATACCAGCATAAACTAAAAAAAAAAAAAAGCAGTATGAGGTTTTAAAAATTCACAAAAATAAAACAAAGTTCACTTTCTTTAATCAAAGTTTTTGAGAATGGAAATGACTAGAAAAAGATGTTTCTACCACCACCACCACCACTTATATCCATTGCCGTCACCATTGTTTCCATCGCCTCCTCGGCCTTCACCGCTACTGTTTTCGCCGCCACTACCATTTTCATTGTCATTTCCATTGCTTCCACCAACCTCCTCACCATAAAGAATGCGGTAAAACTGTCTTTCCATCTTGTTTATTTGCCACTGCTCCAAGGAAGGCTGATAGTCCCATCGGTTGATGCCATTATCATTAGCCTGGTTAGAACCATAAGAATTAGACCAAGAATTTGGTATTCCTCTAAAAAGTTTTTCAGGAGCAAAGGGGAACACATGCATGAACCTGCGAGACCGGTGCAGATAAATCGCTTGGAACATTAGCTACTAAGTTGTAGCCTTGATGTGGTGTTGCCACTGGAGCATTAGCCATTGAGTTGTCGGATCTACCAGACTGACTGCAAAAAAAAAAATGAAGATTTCATCTATTGGCTTAATGTGAACTCATCTTCAAATGAAGTAAAACTAATCAGCTTTTATCGATTCGAGCTTCCGGGGATAGACGATACGACAAAGGTCTCCAACTCTAGTTTGAATCTAAAAGTGAAAATGCAAGTTTTTTTTTTTAAGTAAAGTTTTGTTCTTCCAACTATAAATTTCATCAAACCCTCGATGTACTTTGTTGTAAACATGTTATTTTTCTTTGAATATAATTTAACATAAATTCAAAAAAAAAGTAAAACTAATCAATTTTTTAATTTTAATATTAATATTTTTTAAAAAAAATAATATAAGAAAAGAGCAAAATGCATTGTGAAAGAGAGATTGAAAAAGAAGAAGCAATATACAGTATTTATGCTCAAAACACAATTGAAATGAATATTATAACAAAAAAAAGTAAAAAATATTCATATTCTTAGGATTCTCATCTTATGGTATTTTATCATATGATAGCAAAAAAAAAAAAAAAGTATTTTTTATAGATTATGAACCCAAAATAAATATATATATAAATGGATTTTGATTAAAAATATTTGAAGATAGAAAAAACAAATTACTTGTGATCCTCATATGGATGGCTAATGTAGTGCCTCCCTCTCATCACCCCTGGAAATAAAACACTCCAGAAAATTTTTCGATTAGGTGGTAGAGGAATATGAGGATACATAGGTGCTGAGTTGACTGGGAAGAAAATGGATCCAACAATATCAAAAGGTTGAGGAATGAAGAAAGAACCCTCTACATAAATACAATGGTTACTTAAACCAAATAGTTCTTGACCCCTACAACATTTTGAAAGAGAAAAGATGTTAAAGTGTTATAACATTCATATAATAACCATAACTAATGTAAAATCTTACTCGGAAGAGTTTTGCTGATGCTGACCTACGCGTTCAATAGGGCACAACTCCATTCCCAAAGTCTACAAGATATACAAAACATGATTCAAGAATTAATCTAGATATATATGATCTAGTAGACCAAGCAGCTCTGAAGATGTTTATTGAGGATCAAAAACTATACTTAGATAAGTTTTATTCCAAGACAAGCATCATTTTTTGAAAAATATAATTAATATGATAATATTCATTCAAAACCAAAAAGAATATTACCAAATCATAGATTAATCCTATATCATTTTCTTCATCTTCTTCAGCTATCGAATCATCGTCACTAGAATCTGGGTTTGGATTGTTGGTAGCATACATCCATTGACCTGGTTCTATTTGCATACAGTTTGGGCATTGCATCAAGTTATTTGCATTAAAAGTTGACCCAATACAATCTGTACACAAAAAATATGTCAACAAAATTTTAGATGTCTATATGAAATAACAATAGCACATAAAAGAACATAAACTAACAAAGCTCATGATACTAACAAACACTTGTGCATGATCTATGATATGAAATTAGGAAAAAGTACTTTTAAATTTGTATGCTTGCTATCTCCATACCAATTATCTAAATAATCCTATTAGGAAAATTTTGGTAGACTCAAACACGGATATTTTTGCATGTAACAAAAGGCACGAGGTAAATGAAGGTATTAAACGAAAGCAAAGTAAATGTTTTCATGTTCTTGTGAATGAATAAAATATAATAAGCCCATAATCACATCATAGATATCCATTAATTCTCATATAAAAAGTGATTTCAAAACATATACGGCACTTGAGATATTAAGGATCCATAGTTTGGAAACAAATTGAAAAGGGAAGTATTTCATATTACTCATACTCAAACAAAAGTTTCCATTCAAAGAAATAAATAAAATTACTTGTGGCACAAAAAAAAAAAAAAAAAAAAAAAAAACTTACCGAGGTGAAACTTGTGGGAACATTTAAGCGTAACAAGTGTTCGACGATTATCAGGATTATTGAGCAGCGGTTCATGACATATCGAGCACAAATCTAGGCTAGCTGGAGAGGCGTTGTTGTCAACATCAGTAGGTTCAACATTGAGATCAAAAGTGATATGGTTGCATTCGTTACGACCTAAATTCATTGTCATATAGTTTTATTTAATAAAGATCAAAACCCAATCCTCAAAACCTTTTTTTCTTTTCTTTTCTCAAAATCAAAATGAAAAGAACAAAAATTCAAACTCAATATCAACTATGTTTTCAAATAAATAAGCACAACCAGTTTTTTTTAATTAAAGTCAAATCTCAATCCTAGAACTCTTCAAACAATGAAAGAAACTAAAAGCTCTAGTTTTTAAGAACTGTATGAAACTCCATAATGCACAAGTCAGATTTATATAGATGGATGCTACCCAACATTTTACCAACTTTTTTACTCTCTTTTGCCACCTATCAAATATGTAACTATTATCGACTAATAACGGATATTTTTCATATTGCGCGCCAAGCATATAACTAACTTTATAATATTTCGCGCCAATCTTACAACTATTATGTACCAATAATATCACAAATATATAATGGATATGTATATTTAAAATATTTCGCGCTGATTAGTTACAATATCTTGCTCTAGTTATATTTAATGACTAATTGCAGTTAATTTTATTTAATAAATATGTACAAATCACATTAAGCAACATATAATTAAAATATTTAAAGTTATTTTCACTATAATAATTAAAGCAAAGTTAAACTATATCTTGCACTAATTATATCTAATGACTACTTCTAGTTAATTGTATTTAATAAATATGTATAAACATCATAAGCAACAAATAACTAAATTATTTTGTGATAAGATTACCTAAAGAAAAATTATGAGCCCAATTTAGCTAAAATATGTAATAATTTTTAAAGTCATATATTATAATTATATATGATCTTATTGTTTTACAAATAAAATGCAATATGTGGGTCACGATATAATAATAGAAAAAAAATATAATACATTTAGTATTTTTCTTGAATTTATATATTTTGTGCTCTTTTTTACTATCTTTTGCCACCTGTCAAATATATAACTATTATCGACTAATAACGGATATTTTTCATATTGCGCGCCAATTATATAACAAACATTTGAGCTTTAATGTTATCTAAAACGTTGTTAAATATATAGCATAGCATTTGATAATATAATATTTCGCGCTAATCTTACAACTATTATGTACCAATTATATCACAAATATATAATGGATATGTATAGTTAAAATATTTTGCGCTAATTAGTTACATTATCTTGCTCTAGTTATATTTAATGACTAATTGCAGTTAATTTTATTTAATAAATATGTACAAATCACATTAAGCAACATATAATTAAAATATTTAAAGTAATAGTTAAAGCAAAGTAAAAGTATATCTTGCATTAATTATATCTAATGACGACTTCTAGTTAATTGTATTTAATAAATATGTATAAAAATCATAAGCAACAAATATTTAAATTATTTTGTGATAAGAATATCTAAAGAAAAATTATGAGCCAAATTTAGCTAAAATATATAATAATTTTAAAAGTATAACATATATTATAATTATATGAACTTATTATTTTACCAATAAAATGCAATATCTTGTGTCACGATATAATAATAGAAAAAAATCTAATACATGTAGTATTTTTCTTGAATTTATTTATTTTTTGTGCTCTTTTATAACATAAAATATTAAGAAATTAAAACCATTAATATATATATATATATATACGTATACCTTCATATTAGTTTTAATGTAATAAAATTAATATGTGTATATATATACTTATGGATATACCTTCTTATTATTTTCAATTTTCCCAAAAACAGACATAAATAAGACATATTTATGAAAGCATATTTAATTTTGACATTTTTTTCTATTTTTTTTTTTGACATCCGATATTATTTTCTATTATTATTTCTTGAAACTTACCTTATATAGTGCATGCTCTCACATATCTTCAATACTATGGGTTTTACCTTCTTAATATTTTTAATAAAATACAAAATTAATATATATATAAATATATATATATATATATATATATATATAATATTCATGGAGTTACCTTCTTTTTTTATTTATTAAAATACATAAATAAGACATATATTTAAGAAACAATATTTAATGTATGAGATTGGTTTCTATTATCACATCTTGTAAGTCAAATTATATGTAGACCATCCCCTCGAAAAATAGAGTACTACAGAAATACAGATATGATCAGTACTTCAAATTTGTTCCACCCACGGTCTTTGAAAGATGAGATTACGCATAAATACCAAAACTTTTTTTTTTACGTTTTTAATTTATTTAATTATTAGAAACTTTTTGAGTAAGCTAAAAAGAATATTTATTTCATATTTTTATCCTTGATCCCTAAGTCTACACTTCTCTATAAAGTCAGACTCGAGATCTTCTCAATTTCGTAAATCTGCAGGTTATCCGTCAAACCCGTGGTTATAATGCATGGCAAATTAAAGTTATCAGTTTAGAATCACGATTTTGGCGGATTAACCCACTAAAAACGGCAACTAAATCCAACCCGCCGTGAGATGGATTAAATGGGATTGCTCGTATTTATGGTCTTGATGAAGTAATGGCAGGTGAATTAGTAGAATTTGATGAGGAGCGTTCGGAACTTTAATCACCAATCACGATCTATAAAATTAATAATACAACTCCTCTACTATATAAATAAAACAAAATAATAAAACACAATACAATATATACTTTATACAATATATACCATTAAAAAAAAATGGCTTATCTCCCCCAACGAATGGACATGCGTCGTACCTTTATACCTGATTTGTTTTTGCTATAGTAGTAAGAGTTTCACAGCTTTTTCATCTTCTGGGTGCATTTCCACCACCTAGCTCCATCCTCTGGATCCATAATAGTCGACTATGAGACTTGGCACCACATAAGTAACTCTCTTTGAGTGTATTTTCGCCTCTTTTTTACTTATTCTCTTTGAAAGAGAACAATTATGACTCTTTTCCTTTGCGAGAGATCATTTACACACTTTTTCTTCTCTATGGAGAAAACATATCGTTCAATTTTCATGTCCAATAGAGATTGTTTCTTCGTTTTGTAAACCGAGAATATTATGAATTTTCTAACCAATTTGTTATTTTGTACCAATTATATGTAACTTCTGTTGACAAATTAGACAAAACAATTATTCTTAAATTTATTTATCACCTAACCAATAAGAATTGTAAATTAGGTTGGATTATAAAATAAATCAAAATTTTTCGTTCAAGTAATTATAAGTGGATTTAAAATTTTTATTAGGGTTTAAATAATATAAAATTTTAAATTTGAAAAGAAAAGTTTAATTTTTTGAAGTAATAAGATTTACCATATTTAAGAAAAAATAGAAATTAAAAAGGATACATATATTATTTTTTTATTTTTTTCGTTGGTTTTTCTTTTCGATTAAGAAAAACAAAAATAATACAGTTTTTTCTACGTGTGAGAATTTTATCGATCCACCAAACATGTGTCATGATCAAATAATTAGAAGCGTGCTAATTGTTTTATTTGAGCTTAAATAATATATATATATATATATATATATATATATATAAAGTAATAATCTAAGTAATGAGAAAGAAAATTAAAATTTATTAAATTTTAAAGTTTTAAGTCTAAATGTCTATTTTATTAGTTAATTTTTTCTTTTGGTTTTAACCTAAATATCTATTTTATTATATGATCATGATAATTAATTTTTAGTTCAAATAATAAGGAATGTGTGATCCTTCTCTAGCTTATGCCAAAATATGAGAAAGATCCAACGGTGGAAAGTATTTTATCTGATGCCAAACATATAAAGCTTCTGCGCAGTCCTACATTACCAAATCCGCTTTTTCATCATAAAACACCATGTGTTCCTCCAAAGCAATCTATGACCTGTAAAGACTCGATAGAAGACTATTAATAAATAAAAGACACAAAAAGACTTTGGAATCAAAGGTTCAAACCCTTAAAATCATGACACATCATCCCCTTCCGAATCACTAGAGTAATTGATCATAAAGATTGAAATACATTAGAATGGAATTAAAATGGATCGAGTGTGAGTAAGTAAGCCCAGCCATGAAACACAAAAAGAAGTATTAAAAATGAATAAGTAAAATCTATTTCTCTCAAGCATAGTTATCAAACCATTTGATAAATAGGTTTTTGAGAACCGGGTCTATCAAATAATTCCTATGTACGTTGTACTACAAAAGGTATCGATCCACGGAGACCAATGGTACACTAAAGACTTGAGAGAGTCGTTCTTAGCTAAAGCGAGAGCTTTGTTTGGTTTTTGGTTATCAAAGAAAGCAATAAAATAAGCAATAATAAAACGATACTTTAAACAATAAGATAAATGAGCTGGGTCTTAGGAAATTTCTCAGGGATTGAGGGATAAACGAAATCAATGAATCAAAGGCTAATCAATTAAGGACCATTTTAGAACATGGATCACGAAAATAGACTAACCCTCTCTCAAGGAATTAACCTCTAAAAATGAAATCAACAATTACTAAAATCTCATTTGTAATCATGAAATCAAATTAGCATTAAACACAAGTCCAATCAGTTCACAACACTTTCTAACATCAACTGTCGTTGGCTAGAAGAGTGTTGCTCATCTTAAATTGATTCATGCATTTCATCAAACACTTTCGGTGAGTAAAATAACCTAGGTTATAGAATTAGGTGATCAAGTCAATTCAAGCATTAAACATATTCAAGATGAAGAAACCAATATACATTAGTCCTAGCTAAACATTCAATTTAGAAACCCATCAATCCCTTTCATGAAATCCCTAAAACTCGACAATTGAAAAGAACAACCCAAAGAGATATGAAAGAAAACATTATTCAATTGATAAATAAAAGAAAAGGGTTTAGAAATCTTCTCCAATTTGTCAAAATGGATTGATTCTTCTCCCAAGTTGCATAAAATAAAATAAAAGATGAAAAATGGCTATATAAAACAACGTAGAATGAAACTTAATCTAGTTTTCTGAGGTGAGGTTAGTATTTATAGAGCCTAAAAGTGGTTTGGGTCGGATCAGGCCCATAACAAGGTAAAAGGGAAGCAGCCGGTCTGGAGCTTTTCCTTCACCCGGCGGGTCTCGCAGACTGGCGGGTTTGTGCGTGAAGCAGCCGGTTTGGAGCACTCTCTTCACCCGGCGGGTCTCGCAGAGTGGCGGGTTTGTTTTTTTATCATTTTTGCCTGAGAGGAAAGGAGTGTTCGATGCAAGAGTTGGAGTGGTCGATCTGATGTATCCTTGGTATTTTTCTGCACAGGCTTCATCTGGTCACCAGACTGGACTGTCTTCATGAAAACTGGCACAACTTTCAATCGCACTGTTAGATCGACTTCAAACTACTCTCAAATGAAAGCTAACTCAACGATCTAGTATATGGCAAAGCGTAAGTTCAATCCATCGGTGGTAAGTGCTTTAACGAGTGCCAAACTTTGGATGTCTCTGCATAGTTCTGCATCTTCATATGTCCGTTTTCAACCAAAATATCTTCTCTTCCTCCACAGGCTATTCAAAACCTGGAATGACTCAATAGCAGACTAAAAGACTCCAAAAACACACTTTGACTCATAAAGGACATGAAATAAGAAAGAAAACAAAAGACTAAAAACCGATAAAAACACAATACATCACCAATATGTAAAAGGGAATATCCTGTCAACGTATCACTACAGAGAGATTAAAAGAAGAGCGGAAAAACCAGTAATGGAAGATCAGTGCAATCCATATGCCCTTGGCATAACGAGTCAACAAGTTTAACTAATGTTTTATTGAAAACACATAATATAAATCCACCAGATGCATGCTTAGTAAAGAAACGTCCTACTATATCAATTGTCGCACGGTCCGCGAAGCTTAATCAGCTCGAAGATCGAAAAATCGCAATGATTCTTCTGCCGAAGATTCTCCTCAAGTCTTCTTGATTCACCAGATGGTATTCATTCAGCATACTATCTCACAAGTGGTGATAATCCATCCATTGCTACAAAACGTGTTGTCTTTGGTTCATATCGAGGAGCTTCAGTTTTATGAATTTGTTCTAGTCATTGGTACATGTGCAACCGCAAATACAACAACATATATCAGGTTTTATCAATCTATCCATAAACCATTCTTCCTCAGTATATTATTCAGTGTCACTGGATTAGGTGAGAGGCAACATGAAGACATCTTAAATACTAAAGGCTAAAGCTTAAATGATCTTAAAATAACAGAAATTTAACAAACCACAAGTGGACAGTCCAACAAAACCAAACCAAACATGCTCGTGATAGCTACTTCTTTATTTGTGTTCTGTTATATTGAACATGGTTTTACTGATTGAGGGGCTGAGGTAGCTCAATAGTCTCGATATGAAGCTCTTAACTCAGAAACAATATTATTGGTAAAAAACTTAAATACATTTCTTCATTTGTCAACCTAGCATGACCTCTAAAGGCAAATGAACATATAAAGTGGTGGCTGAAAAACATAGCAGAGTACCAAATGGCTCTGAAATTTGTTGGTGGTGACTGGTTTCTTTAATCTAAGTGTTTGATTTGCAGCAAAAGATGTCATAAATAAAATAAAAGAACTATCTCATGATTTCGTATATATATTATCAAAAGGCTGATACAGAAAATGCATGACCATGTGTATATATATTACCAATGGATCAAAAGAGAAAGTTATAATGCCTAAAATATATATATATATATATATATTATAATACAAGAGTGAAGTAATACACCAACAGTGTAAAGAGTGACAAAACACATTGCTTCCACGTTTATCTTTTAAGTATTCCTATCTGAACTGCAAAAATGAAACTGAAGCTGTAGTGCCCACAGTGGGAAGAGGAGGCAATTGTGATTGGTTGAAGAAGAGGTTTGACACAGCTCTTCGTAAACGTCTCATTTACTCAAATGCTGCTGTTGCGACTAGCAATGAGAAAATCATATAGGCCCTGTTATTAGTTGGGCTTCAGCCCATAAATATTTGAAACCTTTCTTTTTTCATTTTTTTTTGTCCCATGTTGCGGTTGTGGCCTGTGGGTGCGAGAGTTTGCGGAAGTGGGCGGTTGTGATTATAAGTGTTAATAAGCGATTTACACGACTGGTTTAAAAATTAAAAACGGGCACGTTTGCGGAAAGTTTCTGACTAGTTGACAGCGGTTGCGGTTGCAGATTAATATAAAATATATAAAATATACTTATAACATATAATTTCTATAAGAAAACAAAAATTATATTAATATAATAAAATTTAGTTCTAAATAAATAATAGAATAATTATTAGATCACTTTAAAAAGTACAAGATAGACTTAGAATTTCTACACAAATTCTAATACGTCTATCTAAACACATGAACTAAAGGATAACACAAGTAAATTCAGTTTACTCCCCCTTAATCATGGCTGTCTTCTTCTTGCAGAAGTCTTTGCCCGCTTCACACAGCTCCAGCAATATCTTCTCAAGGTGATCTCTCCCAAACTTCACAGCAACACAACGCTTGGATAATTAACTCTTGTAAAAGCTCTGTTCTCTGTTTTGACGTTTTTGACAGTGATAAAGCGTGTATCATGAAAGAAGACGTTCTTCTCAATATATAGAGAACTCTCACTTGCAGGAGCGTCAAAATATCCTGCAAAGAATATTTCCTTTCTAACAAAGGAAAATATTCAAAATACTTGACACAAGATTGTTAACTGAATCAAGGAAAAATCATCCATAATTAATACAATAAATATTAAATCTTAAATAGAAAATCATATCAGAATAAAATATTTTTCAATCTCCCCATTTTTGACTAACTAAGAGTCAGACCAAAAACAAAGTAAGAGATTGAGATAACCAAAATGACCAACCGTCAAGAACAACTTAACCAAACGCCAAGCTAAATAAAATATTTAGCCCATAATAAAATATTTCTTTGATTAATCCTCGTTGCATTATTGTTTGATTTATCGCTTCCGCACTTTATTTATCAATTATCTAGTCTCTAGGAAATTTCAACAATCCAAATCAATCTTTTAAGGAGCATCTTTGCTCTTTTCTACAGTCTAACTCAGCGCTATGGTTCATGCTCTAATAAATAACAGAGCAAAAGCAACATACAGTTAAAATGATACATAGATTTTGGAAGAATAATGTACAATAACCAAATATAACGAGGACGAAAACAAACCAAGTCACAACACCAAAATGCTGTTTTATTATGCGAAATAATTAATTCTCTGACAGTTGAGGTTACATTAAAGAAAACTCAAGAGATGATGATAACAAAAGGAAAAAAACAAAATCAACCACCAACAAAAACAAAACCAAGATCACATTGTACAAAAAGCTTTGTGCATTTTGCAAATTGCAATCCCACAAGAAAAACAATCAGAGAAATGTTCTTTAATCTAATTTCGCAAAACCAATACATATAAATGATATACTAATTATGGTATCTGTATAAGAAGAAGCAACTAATCAATCCTTAATAATAATAAGGTTGGTAGCTTATCATAATCTCTGTCATTTCTTCGTTCTCCTTTCATGGCATGCCTTCAAAGCTTGAACGTCTTTGGGAACAAAATCACAAACAACAAAAAGGTTATCCATTCATGAGTTCTTTGATCAATCCATGAGTTCCTCACACACATACATGTATTTAACTAATCAACAGTAATCCCAATTTCGTTAAATTAGGTAAAAGAACTCTAAACCACTGAGCTCTTAAACCCTCAGATTTCAGAAAAAAAATTGGAAATAGAGAAAGAGAAAGCGACGTACGTGTCTGGCAAGATTTCCAGTCCCTGTTGCTATAAACGAGACAATCCTGGAAAATTCGGAGGATATAAAGCGGAAAGTTCAACGATTTAAGGGATTCAAAGAAGATCGGGGAATCGGAAAACTTAGGGAAACCGCCGGTTTACCTGTAAAGCTAAGTAGAGAGAAGAACACTCCTTGAGCTGTTTCACATTCTCGTCGTCGTCGTCTGCATCCATCTGATGATGATTCGGAGGAGCTTGCGTCTCGGAATTTTGATTCTCCGTCACTTTCTCCATTTCAAATCGTATTTGAGTTCTTCTGTTGAAATGATTCATAAATCAGAAAACTCTCCGTTTCAAATTTAGGGCGTTATTTTATTATGGGCTTTCAAATTACCCGAAGCCCAGGTCCATTTTAGTTGGTTTACATAAGTGGTCAACATGTAGATAAGTACTAGTATAATAATACAAGACTAGATTTATAACCCGGGCGCGCAATATTTTTTGAATTATAGTTTTGTATTTTTTTTTTGTTAATTAAATTGTAAATTTTGTTTGGGTGTCAGAGAAGAATGTAATTATTAATAAAGTGATTAATTTAAGTTATGTAGGTGTTTTATGTAGCTTTTATCTTTTTAAATTGAAAACATTTTTCATCACTATGACATCCCAAATAGAATTTAAGATGTGGATAATCTCAGAATTAAATAGTTTAAAAATATTGTAACTCTTGATAACATGTGTCGTGCTCGAGGTTCAATATAGAGATTATCCAGATGTTGTTCATTGTTGGCATTTATTTTCTTGTCATAAACACTGCGGGTTAAAACTTAGGTAGATTCGAACATTGGTTTAAGTCAGCTTTTTGGATTCCCATTGTAGCAATAATCCATGACTACCAAAGTTTATCTCAATTCACAATATCATATGAAGCCTAAACAAATAAACAAATAAACAAATGATGGACAGAGTATTAGCAACGTCATAGTCAAAGAAATAAAAGAAGCAAACCACTCATTCTCAAAAGACATATAAAGCTTCTTGTTCGTTTTTGGCTTTTTCTTTTTTCTTCTGATCATAGACACATGTTTCTTTTCAGTTCTAATATAATATGTTGAGATGGCTAAAAAGAAATATTTTAATTCACTATTGGAGATGTTGTATTTTGGACATTTTATCATTGGACCGGGTCAAAATGTGCTGAGACGGGTCAGAAATTAGATTGAAAATGATAGATCCGCGTCCTACAAACCGGGTCGGTTCATGTTCATCGACTCGGGTCGGCTTGAATTATAACGGATTTCTCGTTTTTGCTCTTAAATTTTTTTAATTTTTTTTAATTTTCATAACTGATAGCTGATGGCATTTTCTGTAAATATCTTTAAATGGCTCAAACGGTTCGTCATTTTTTCTGCCTCTCCCTCTCAATTAATAGTATAGATTCCTCCATATCTCTAATTATCTATTATATTCTTCTTTCAGAAGAGTTTATCTTCAAACGAATAGGATGAAGAAGGAGAATAAAGAAGAAGACCAATATAAAAGGTAATTTTTCCTTATTGTCGTTGTTATGCCGTCTCAATTTTGATTTTATAAATAACTAAAAAATCATCTTTATATATCTTCTTCACTTAGATGTAGCTTATACCAAGAGTTTTTCTATATATTATCCGAAGGTTTTCAAAACCCTTTAGTTTTTTTTCAGTAAGCAATGAATGTTGTTTTCACTTTATTTCAGTTTATAGTTTAAACTCAATCTTTATATATCTACTTCTTTCTAAGCACATGTAAACATTAAACAAAAATGATTTAATGGTTTGTGTTATTACCTGGCGAGAAAGATATTTGTATTCCTTTAGCTCTGCAATTGTATTGTATTTTTGTTTATTTGTATGATTCTCCTGTCATAACAATAATTGTAATCATAATCAAAGTTACTAAAACTTTCCAACTGAATAAGAAAGTGCTTTAAGAATTTACAACCAAATCTAGTGAAATAGTAGCAAAGCTTAGACATCATAACCTTAACCCAGAAACTAAACACATATTCTAAACATTGGATATAGTCGAATTTACAGAAATAATTTATACAAATCTATTCGAATTTACATAAATCATAACCTAACCTAGATACTAAAAATTGGATAGAGTCGAATTTACAGAAATAACTTATAGACATCTATTAGAATTTACATAAATCATAACCTAACCCAGATACTAAACATTGGATAGTATTTTAAACCATAAAACAAAACGAATTTGAGTAATCACAAAATCAAAAGCCTTAAAAAAAAAACAAAATTGAAGAGTCAAAATATGGTACTATGTTTGTCCTAACCAGCGAACAGGAGAGATTTCAAAAAAGGAAAAAAAAAAAAAAACTGAAATCGGAAGAAGCTTACTTTGATGTAGACTCTTGAAATCAATAGATGAAAGAAAAACTTTGAAGTAAAGCATCAAATTATTGCATGTCATGGATTCGATATGAAAACTTACAAACTATAGCATATATATGTATCACCTGATTTGGAGCTGAAATGGAGCTTATATGGTTGATCGATTGGAGGCAAAATAGAAACCGACGGGGCTGGCAATGGCGGCGAGATAGAAGCCGATGGGTTTGGCGGTAGATATAATCTAGCCCTACGAGTTCGGTTTTTCGGTTCAATTCGGTTCGGTTTTATCGGTTTGTTGGTTAATTCAGAATTTGAAATCTCTTCCGAAGCTAACCGAAATTAATTGAGAATCGGTTCGGTTCGGAAAACGGTTATGAATTTCTTGCCAAATTGAACCGATAATTACAAATTTAATGGATTCAAATGAATTTTCGGTTAAAATTGATTTTTTTGGTTCGGTTATTTTCGGTTAACAATCATCAAATACAAGAAAAAAAATCAACAATCATGTTTCCAGCATCACGTTTTCTTCCTATTTCATCCTTGTTGTCTTCAATAAGATGACACCTACAAGATTACAATAAAACATAGGTAAATTCAAGTTAATAAACAATAGACATTCAACTTTAGAAGAACAATCACCAAAATCCGATACTTAATTCCAGATTGACAATCATTTTAACAAAACCAGACCAGTAACTAATTGAGATGAAAGAGACTAATTCTGTTACTACTTTTAAAACCCTGAAACTCTACAAAAAGGAAAACACTCGAAATACTTGTACGTTTTAGTCACCAATCATCATTCGAAGTTCAAACCATGGGAAGCAAGCAACTATGTGATTAAATCACTTACAAATAAATACACAGCTAATCCAGACAATGACTAAATTGAGATGAAAGAGACAGACTCGATTATTTTGAAAACCTGAAAATTATTCCAAAACTCCATACAAAGGGGACAAAACTTGAGGATACTTGTCTCTCACAATCCTTTTTTTTTTTTTTGTCATTATCATCACCATTCATACCATGGAGAAGCAAACAATTATACTATCAAAAACATCTAATACTTTAAACGATACATATTCTACAACATAATAGTGAAACAAGTTTACAATCAAAGAAAAACACCGACACTCATGAATCCTTGTGGAGGCTGCAAATGTAACAAACACAATTCCTAATATATCAAACCGAATCAACAGATCCAACCTAGAGTTAGAGAAAAACATAGACAAAGCACAAATGAGCTCAGAACCAATCCATTAGGGAATGTTACAAGCAAATGAAAATAAGAAGCGTAAACTAAAATGGATCATCAACCGACCGGCACTGGAGAATCCGAGGACGAAATACCAAAACAGGTCGGTAATACACAACATAACTGATTAAAGCAAAATCTAAGAGTAGAATCAAAAATCTAATCATGATCCATAAACAAAGAAACGAAAACCTAACTCCCAACTCTAACAAAGAAACCAAACCCTAAATCTCATTTTGACAAATCGACAAAGATATGCTCATAAATGGAAAAAGAGGATCTAACCTTGGCTAGAACGAAGAATGAACAAGGAAGAAGAGTGAAAATTAGACGAAGAAGACAAGGTTTTCGGGTTGGATAGAGAGAAGTGAGAGGAAGAGGGCAAGAGGCTGATATCGACTGAGATGTGAGGTTTTTAGGTTTATATACTTAGGTTAAATATCGGTTCCGCTCGGTTATCATGAAACCGAACCGAACCGAAGCAATAACCGATTAAAATTAAAACATCTTCCGATCGGTTTGTCCCTAATAACCGAACAGCTTAATCCTCGGTTCGGTTCGGTTCGGTCAAACCGGTTTGGTTAATAATCCCAGGGCTACTTCAAACGCTCAATGTCCAAACCCAGAGGCAGAGCATATCTACAACCAATATCCTCCTGGCTTCATGTTGACTATCAGCTTTCAAAGCTTCCGAAAAATTCTGCTCGAGAATTAGCAGTTTCACAGCATTTTTGTTTTCCATATTCCATTCCTCCAATGTATCAATGGTATCGCCCCATTGTCTCCTCTTTAGGTGGTCAAGAAACTGGACAACAATGGGGTTGTGTAGACAAACGCCTGACTCCTCCACCAACACCTCTCCAGCTTCATTGTACCCAAGATAAAACAGAGCATCAAGTAATACCCTTATAAAGTCACAGACTCTTCATCTTCCAAGTGTAAATCCTTCAGGGTAGAAAAAGTATGATCCCAATCACCATTTCCTAGGTGGGTTAAAAACAGCTGAGCTGCAACTCAATCAACATCAAGGCCAGGCTTGTTTGCTAAAACGCTCCAAGCAATATAGTAACCAAGCAAGTACAAAGCATCGATGATTACTTGTATAAACTCACACTTGCTGATGTTACTTTGAGGGCCTAATGTTTCCATTTGGTCGATCATCCTGCAGTGACAATATAATCAAATTCTGAGATTTATTGAAACAAAGGCACACAAAGAGACTATAACACTTCGCTCAGTTCTTATACAAAGAAAAGGATCTGCAAGCAAGATCATATATAGTAACCTATACAATAAGAATGTACCAATCCCTAAAGATCCTTTCAATCAAGAAAGGAATTCATCAGAAAAAGCACTAAACAGGAAAAAATTGGATCCAAACTGAAGAAGAAAGAGTAAAAAATCAATTTTACAGAGAAAAAAAAAAAGCAAAACCCAGCAAGAAAGTGATCGCCTTTTACAAAGAAAAGGAATCTGAAAGAATCATAAGTTCATATATTGTAACCGATACACATAAGAAATTATCAATCACCAAAATCGAAGTAAGATCCTTTCAATTTTATGAATTCATCAGAAAAAAAAAAGAGCAACGAATTGAAATTAAAGATGAAACAGAAAGGGTTTCGGAGTAAAGATTCAATCTTACCTGAGAAGAAGCAAAAGCCAGCAGAAATTGGTCGGATTTTACCAAGAAAACCAATCTGAAAGAATCATAGAGATCTATAAAAATCATATCTTGCAACCGATACACATAAAAAGAATGAATTTTAGGAGTAAAGTTTCAAACTTACCGGAGAAGAAGCAAAACCCTAACAACAAATTGATCGGCTTTAGCGATTGCGATCTGGAGAATTACGGAAACGCGAAGCCCAGATAGAGAGGCCGCGAGAAACGAGAGAGAAGCGTGCAATACAAGATACATGCTGTTTTTATAGGCTAAAACTAATATGATTTCTTCTTTATATTTCTTTTGTGTAAAAAAAAAAAAAAAAATCAATGAAAGTCAATATAGCATCTTTTGACAAGGTATTAAATCTACATGCACAATGATGATACAAAGAAAATCACTATTCTAGCATATCAACTTGGTCAAAGGAGCATATGAATAGACTAGATAAAATAATTGATAACTAGACAGTAACCCGCGATGCACTTGCTTTATATTTTGTTAGTTCACATAATTATAAATTATTAGTAGTTTTTAGATTAGATTTATTTTATGTTTTAAACATCTTATTTATTATTATTATATGTGGTTTATGTTGTGTTAATTAAAATTACTTATATATAATTATATATGTGCAATATTATGTTTGTAAACATATTTATTTGATCATTTAGATTATAACATAATTTAGTTGTAAAAGTTAGATCGTATTATTATATATTTTCACATCATTCAAAAAATTTATAACAGTTTGATTTAGTCCAATATTAATTATTATCAATGATTAAAAATTTGATCCGAGATTCGTCATCGTCCATCTTTATCTGCTCTTACCCGTCTTGATCAATTGACCCGTCTTGATTCGTCATGATCCATTGTAAACTATATTGTGCAGCACGAATAAATATATGCTTAATATTTTATTAGTTTATATAGTTATAGATCATTATTAGTGTTTTAAATTATATTTATTTTATGTTTTTAGCATCTCATTAACTAATAGATAGACTATATGATTTATAAAGATCTAACAATAGAATTAATGAGTTAAATACAAATTAAATATATGTAGTGAATTAAAATTATCATATTTTAAATATTAAACTATTATTGGTAAACCAAAACTATTATTTTAATGATATAATAATATATAAAATAATTTATGTCCGTTTTTAAAAAAATCAAGTCATAACATATATAGAAAATATATATAATTTTATTATAAAAATTATATGATTATTTAATTATTTATTAAACATGCAATCAAATAAAAATTAAAAGAGGAAAAATAGTAACAAATAATTAGTATGATTTAATTAGAGAGAAAATAGGAAGAGAGAGAATAATTAGTTAAATTAAATTTAAATTTAAATTTAAATTAATTATATAATATAACTAATAATGTAAGTCCAATGACAAATAATGTAATATAACACGTAAAGAAAGGTTAATCTTGTTTTAACATTGCTTAAATAATAGTGTAGAGATAATTACTATCATATGATGGTTTAATTATGTAAAAGAGAAAAAGCAAATATGACAATAATCAAATAAATTTGTAAAACATAAAATACAATACAAACAAAAATTATAACCCAAAAGATAATTATACTATTTAGACCAAAAATGTATACATTATGACAATAAAATTATTCAGATTGTTGTTATTCATGGTAAGTGAACTTTAGTAATAACTTTAGATACCTAGTCTGTAATGAATGATAACGAAAACCTACATCAAACCGAAATGGTTTATTTCATTTTAACCTATTTGGGTTGGTTATTCAAATACGATTTTGGTTTAATTCAGGTCAACTAAACCTATATACCAAACCGGCGAGTTAAACCCGTATACTAAACAACGGCGTATACGGGTTTATATTCATATTTGTTTTGCTTTTTTGAGAATCTTATATAAATATGAATTTTAAGAGAAGGATGACGAACATGCAAATATTTAAAAAAAAAAAAAAGCTGAAATTGTTTACATGGCATGACATGACCTGATATGATTGGAGAAGAGGTAGATTTAGGTTGTTTCCAGCTTGGAGAGAGCCCCTCCCATTATATATAGGATTTTTTATGTGGTGGAAGAAAACGTTTGTCTTACACATGAAAATATCAAACGTTCTTTATAGATGATTAGATATTGCTACTGCTGTTTCCAAAAACTGAAAATCTTCCGAAATAAACATGTTTCCGAAATAGTGTTACAGTTTCAAGATGGCAGATTTTTTCGATGAATTAATGGAAAATTTGTTAGGAGTACGACATTGTTTTAAGTTTTATGGTGTTAGGGGAAGAGCTAGTAGCCACGAAGAGCCAGCAAATTTGTAACGCCCTGACCGCCACCGTTCGTGAGCCCCCACACCTTCTCTAGGCCCGTGAGCCCCACGTCCTCTCTAGGCCCATGGGCCCCACCCTCGTCCGACGGCCGGTTTGTTATTTCGAGAGGCTCTAAAGACTTGTTTACTGTCCCTACAAATCACCACATGATCTTTCCCCGTGTTTTGGCCTCACTCACACGGTACCGACAATCACTTCCCGGTAGGTCACCCATCCTAGTGCTACTCCAGCCCAAGCACGCTTAACTGTGGAGTTCTGACCGGATGGTTGACGGAAAAGATAAGTGCACTTTGGTGACATAGGTAGCCAAATCAATTCTCTTAAGCCTCTCATCATGCACCACCATATACCAGAAACCGGGATGTTACAATCACCCCCACTAACAGAGCGCAACGTCCTCGTTGCGCACCCATTGCCCTCAGGACTGCCTCCCGGGTCAGAACCGGTTTGACATTACCTAGAGCTCTGATACCACTTGTAACGCCCCGACCGCCACCGTCTGTGAGCCCCCACACCCTCTCTAGGCCCATGAGCCCCACGCCCTCTCTAGGTCCGTGAGCCCCACGTCCTCTCTAGGCCCATGGGCCCACCCTCGTCCGACGGCCGGTTTGTTATTTCGAGAGGCTCTAAAGACTTGTTTACTGTCCCTACAAATCACCACATGATCTTTCCCCGTGTTTTGGCCTCACTCACACGGTACCGACAATCACTTCCCGGTAGGTCACCCATCCTAGTGCTACTCCAGCCCAAGCACGCTTAACTGTGGAGTTCTGACCGGATGGTTGACGGGAAAGATAAGTGCACTTTGGTGACATAGGTAGCCAAATCAATTCTCTTAAGCCTCTCATCATGCACCACCATATACCAGAAACCGGGATGTTACAAAATTAAAGCAAATATGTTTTTAACACCAACATAAACTAAAAAAGCAGTTTGAAGTTTTATAAATTCACAAAAAAAAAAAAAAACGAAGTTTACTTTCTTTAATCAAAGTTTTTGAGAATGGAAAGATGCTTCTACCACCACCACTTATATCCCATTGTCTTCACCATGTCTGCTTCTAGCAAAGGTGTTAGTTCCTACGTCACCATTGTTTCCATCATTTCCTCGGCCTTCACCGCTACTGTTTTCGCCGACACTACCATTTTCATTGCCATTTCCATTGTTTCCACCAACGTCCTCACCATAAAGGATGCGGTAAAACCGTCTTTCCATTTGGTTTAGTTGCCACTGCTCCAAGGAAGGCTGATGGTCCCATACGCCAAATTGGTTAATGCCATTATCATTAGCCTGGTTAGAACCATAAGAATTAGACCAAGAATTTGAGATTACTCTAGCCAGGTTTTCAGGAGCAAAGGGGAACATATGAACCTGCGAGACCGGTGTAGATAAATCGCTTGGAACATTAGCTACTAAGTTGCAGCCTTGAGGTGGTGTTGCCACTGGAGCATTAACCATTGAGTTGTCGGATCTACCAGACTGACTGAAAAAAAAAAAATGAAGATTTCATCAATTGTCTTAATGTGAACTCATCTTCAAATGAAGTAAAACTAATCAGCTTTCATTGATTCGAGCTTTGGGGGATCTTATATAATAAAGTAAGGTTTTTTTCTGAGAAGCTCTGAGACGCTGACACGTGTCACTTATAACCCATTTTCTAACTCTTCCTGAGGCGCTGACACGTGTCAAATACAACCTCTTTTCTAACTTTTCTTAATTTCTTATTTTTTCTAACTAAACCCAAAAAACCAAATTTAAAATTTCTATCTTCTAAATATTTGTTTTCTGTTGTTATTAACGTTCATTGGTGACAATGCGTAATTATTCTCGACAGAATGATCAAATCCATAAATACCTACTCATGTTATCCTTAATTGGTGTATCTCTATTTGTTCTATCTTTATTTATTTTTTTGAGTAGGCAAGGAAGACAAAGAAGAAGGACAATATGTTGATGAAGTTAAGGACACATAGTGAAATTCTAATATTTTTATTACTAGATTATTTAGAAGACAATATTATTTCTTATATAAAAAAGATTAATTTTTTTTCTTAATCTCTTACTTTCTCGATAAAATATTTTTAATTTATTTTTTTTTCATACTAAACTCATAAAAACAATTGAAGAAATATTAAATAAGTATATTTTTATACTACCTACGCAATTAAAACCCACCATTAGGTTGACTCAAACATATGTAACATTATTTGAAAATATGTAATGATAGAGCTATTATCATTGGCATCACTGTTTGATGTTAGTATATTAGCTACCCAATTTATATATTATCATTAGCTGCTTTTTATTAGATATTGATATTAATTGAAGCACAATATATGAATTGTATATTGATATATTATTTTGAGATATTTGGATATTGTTATGTGTAGGTCTCTGTTTATTCAAAAGCAGGACGAAACGACTCATGATCCGACGATCCTTTTCAAATTGCAAAAAGAAGGCTGAGAAGAGGAGGTTGAAAGCTTTAGAAAATAGACAATTTCGGGTCATGCAAACATAATTTAGCTCTCTGTCGAATAACCTGAAGGTAAAAGATAACAAATATACACCACTTTCTCCATTAATATCATTAATCTTTTCTCCAGATTCTTTTTTTTTAATCATGTGACTGTTACTTTATTGTTACAGAGAAATGGAACAGCTCACTTGATTCACACATCTATGAGGAGACATAATTATTATTACGAGTCATTCTTTTTTCAAGTTGGTTTCCTTGAAACAAGTATTTAGTTTTTGAGAATATAGAAATTGCTTATTATAAATATCTTATATAATAAAGTAAGGTTTTTTCTGAGAAGCTCTGAGACGCTGACACGTGTCACTTATAACCCATTTTCTAACTCTTCCTGAGGCGCTGACACGTGTCAAATACAACCTCTTTTCTAACTTTTCTTAATTTCTTATTTTTTCTAACTAAACCCAAAAAACCAAATTATAATAAAGTAAGGTTTTTTTCTGAGAATAGACGCTGACACGTGTCACTTATAACCCATTTTCTAACTCTTCCTGAGGCGCTGACACGTGTCAAATACAACCTCTTTTCTAACTTTTCTTAATTTCTTATTTTTTCTAACTAAACCCAAAAAACCAAATTTAAAATTTCTATCTTCTAAATATTTGTTTTTTGTTGTTATTAACGTCCATTGGTGACAATGCGTAATTATTCTGGACAGAATGATCAAATCTATAAATACCTACTCATGTTATCCTTAATTGGTGTATCTCTATTTGTTCTATCTTTATTTATTTTTTTGAGTAGGCAAGGAAGACAAAGAAGAAGGACAATATGTTGATGAAGTTAAGGACACATAGTGAAATTCTAATATTTTTATTACTAGATTATTTAGAAGACAATATTATTTCTTATATAAAAAAGATTAATTTTTTTTCTTAATCTCTTACTTTCTCGATAAAATATTTTTAGTTTATTTCTTTTTCATACTAAACTCATAAAAACAATTGAAGAAATATTAAATAAGTATATTTTTATACTACCTACGCAATTAAAACCCACCATTAGGTTGACTCAAACATATGTAACATTATTTGAAAATATGTAATGATAGAGCTATTATCATTGGCATCACTGTTTGATGTTAGTATATTAGCTACCCAATTTATATATTATCATTAGCTGCTTTTTATTAGATATTGATATTAATTGAAGCACAATATATGAATTGTATATTGATATATTATTTTGAGATATTTGGATATTGTTATGTGTAGGTCTCTGTTTATTCAAAAGCAGGACGAAACGACTCATGATCCGACGATCCTTTTCAAATTGCAAAAAGAAGGCTGAGAAGAGGAGGTTAAAAGCTTTAGAAAATAGACAATTTCGGGTCATGCAAACAGAATTTAGCTCTCTGTCGAATAACCTGAAGGTAAAAGATAACAAATATACACCACTTTCTCCATTAATATCATTAATCTTTTCTCTAGATTCTTTTTTTTTAATCATGTGACTGTTACTTTATTGTTACAGAAAAATGGAACAGCTCACTTGATTCACACATCTATGAGGAGACATAATTATTATTATTGTACGAGTCATTCTTTTTTCAAGTTGGTTTCCTTGAAACAAGTATTTAGTTTTTGAGAATATAGAAATTGCTTATTAGAAATAACTAAACTGTATAATATAAAATATTTAAAATAATCAATTTAAATTAAAAGTAACTAAACATATTTCAATATATATTTAGTTATAAATATTACATATTTTATTATAGTAATTTCAAACCCATGCAATGCATGGGACATTCTCTAGTAGACGATACGACAAAGGTCTCCAACTCTAGTTTGAATCTAGAAGTTAAAATGCAAGGCTTGTTTTTCTTAAAAGTAAATTTTTGTTCTTCAAGCTATAAATTTCATCAAATTTTTGTACTTTATTGTAAACATGTTATTTTTTCTTTGAATATAATTTAACATTAAATTCAAAAAAAAAGTAAAACTAATCAAATTTTTTTAATTTTAATTTTAACGTTAATTTTTAAAAAATAATATAAGAAAAGAGCAAAATGAGTTGTGAAAGAGAGATAAAAAAAAGAAAAAAACAATATTCAGTATTTATGCTCAAAACATATTTGAAATGAATATTATAACAAAAAAGTAAAAAATATTCATATTCTTAGGATTCTCATCTTATGGTATTTTATCAGATGATAGCAAAAGAAAAAAAAGTATTTTCTATAGATTATGAACCCAAAAATAAATATATATAAATGGACTTTGATTGAAAATATTTAAAGATAGAAAAAACAAATTACTTGTGATCCTCAGATGGATGTTTAATGTAGTGCCTGTAAGAACGATATTTGTACAACAGGGCAAACTGAATAAATTGTAAAGTTTATTGTATAAAAATGATAACGACATAAGAATTAGGATTGAGATTTGCATAGGCGAGACACTCTTTCCTTAATTCTGAAAACTTCCCGTAGTGTGACGGTTATATGACGTTCCGAATCCAATGATACAACTGCAACTATTCTGTTTTGTACAAGTACAACCCAATAACAGAACTAAAGAACGCTTTTTCTGTGTTATACTCTCAGACTCGAACTAAACAAAATGTGAAGAGGATTGTTTCTCTTGTGTTTTTAATGATATGAAATATATGACTAAATGAGAAGATGAAGCCATTACTAATTATAGTAAAAAACCCAACAGCTTTATTCTTTGAGCAATAAAGAGGAGATCTCTTGTTAATGATAATATTATGAGAATTCATTGTCACTTTAATGCTTTGACTGATTTTGTTGTCACAAAACTCTAGTCAATTACTAAGAGATATTTGTTGAGTTATTCAACAAAATAAAATAAATGAATTTGGACAAGTAAGAATAATTATTTGGGTTGTGAGCCCATTATTCAGATTGAAATTTCATAACCCACATCCAACATGGCTCGGCGCACATGCGGTTTGAGTTTCTCCTCTAAATTCTAAAGTGCGATATTTGACCCTTAGTGAAGTTAGATACTTCGGATCTCCATTTCTCATTCAAAATAAACCTCAGTTTTGACAAATGACTACACTAAGTTATACTGTGTATTGTAAATAATCCAACACATTCGTTTTTCGTTCAATTCGACGATCGAAAGTCGCCGGAAAAGTTATCGGAAGTGTGGTTGGTTGCATTTATCTAAAATGGGTTCCAACAATTCCCCACATGAATAGAAATGACTCTAGACACATGACGACTCGAAAGACTTGACCTAACTAGACAAGAATCAACATAAAGACTTTTGAGTGTATAAGCAAAAAATTCACTACATCTGATATGGTAGCATTTTTCAGCTTTGAATCACTCATTTTAGTAATTGTCGGATTTACTCGGCCAGATGGTGAACATGATGTTCTTGAACCATCCGGGCTTTTATGTAAACCTAGACAACAGCTATCACAATTTCATTTTCTCGCAGAATTAGGTTCTCTATTGTGTTCATTTTGGCCGTGAATGTGCCTGGTTAATCGTGAGTGAACTTAGAGAATATAGCATGAACTTCATTCTCCTAGAAACGGACTCATTTCACACTCACTAGGTGATCGCCACTAGTCTTTGCTTTAAGAAGTATCATGTAATACCCCATGTACAAAGCTATGGACGCAAATCATTAAAAGCTAATGCTTATCCTTGTTTATATACAGGAAGCACTGTTTATCATCTTGGAAACTGAGTAGTGACATAAAGTCTACCAGTGATTTTAATAGATTATGTTTGATTTGGTTTTCCCTTTGGACCTACATCTTGGGATCTCCAGTCACGTAAGTGGAGTTTCCATCAAACATCCTCTTTGGTTATAGGCAATAAACCCATTCCCTTTGATAATTTCAAAACTTGATCACAAGCCAAACCCGTAGTAAATGGATCCGCTAGGTTATCGGCTGATTTGATGTATCGATCGTTATTACACCACTTGAGATCAAGGGTCAAATGTTTTTATGACGTCTTTTGATGTGACGAGATTTACCATTATAGAGATTATTCAGTGTCCGGGCTATAGCAGATTGACTATCACAGCGTACACGTAATGTCGGGACTGGTTTCTCCCAAAATGGAATATAATCCATTGGTTTTGGTCTATTTATGACCATATGAGGTGGTATTTTGACTTTTGCTAATACACCCCCACACTTTCAGGTATTTGTTTAAATGTACTTTACATTTCTCAAGTTCATATAACATCTTTTGTAAGCATTTTGTAAGTGTTATAAGCTTCTGTAAGCGGTATAAGTTTTTGTAAGCTTTTATAACATTCTGCGAGCGTTATAAGCTTTTTAAACGTTATAAATTTTTTTTAAGCGTTAAAAACTTTATGATTTTAAATCGCTAACTTAATTATAAAAAAACTGTGTATGGATCGCTAATGTGCGTTTTCTAACATTTTTAATTAATATTTTATTTTCTAAAAAACATATATTTTAATCACTAATAAAAGCGTTTAAAACCGTTGTATTTTCTGGAAAATAAACAAATAATATTTTTAGAATTTGCGATTAAGCATAATTCAAACGAATATATTTATTTATTTATTTATTTCTGAGAAAGTCAGTAAATAATGTTTTTAGAATTCGCAATTAAGCGTAATTCAAACAAATATTTTTTTCTGAAAATAAATCAATAACGTTTTTAGAATTCGCAATTAAGCGTAATTCAAACGATTATTTTATTAATTTTTTTTCAGATCGATAAGATCAGATTTTGAGAATTCGTTTTGCGGGAGCGTGTAAACCGTTTCGTCAAAATAAAAGAAGCGTGTACGATTTATCACGTTCCGCCAAATCGCTAAAAAGTAACCGCAGAAGCGTTTAGATTGATTTAAACCCGAATAAAAATCGTTTAGAGATTTTAAATTAATTTAGAATTAAAATAAATCTCAGAAACGTTTTGAAAATCCGTAAAAATCGAAATAAATCGTAATATTTTTTTTAAAAACGTTTTTATAATCTATAAAAGAATTAAAACGTTTTTAAATGAAAAAATTTCGTGAAAACAGAATTCTTCGCAATTCTCAATCCGTTTTAAGCGATAAGCAGAAAGAGCTTATTAAGAATTAAGATTGTAAGACCGCAAAAACCGGATATAGAAAACTGTGAATAATAAAAGAATTAAGAAAGAAACGATTTTATAAAACCCGAATAAAGTGGAGTCAAGATTTGATCTCTTTCCTTAATTCTTAAAATCTCCCCTAGTGTGACGGTTTCCGACGATTCAGAATCTCAGGATACAACCACTTAGAGACCGTATTCACTACACTCGAAAGACGAAATATGGGAACTCAATACTACGCTATACTCTCGAGACACTTTCTTATTTTGTGGAGAAAGATTGCTGGAGTTTTTATGTAGAAATCATTTGTTCAGTTCCTTGAAGAAAAAAGATAATGACTTGGCTTATATATATAGCCAAATATCAAGGTCTATGCATTCATGAGGAGGAATAATGTGACTTTAAGACATTTGAATATCTTGTCAATGTGGTCACTTTATGAGCTTTGATTTTGTGGTTACACAAATCAATTAATTGTAAAACATATTTGTTGAATTAATCAACAATATAACTTAAACAAATTTAGAAAAAATGTGAATAATTATTTGGGTTATATGCCCATTACTCAAATCCCAAAACTCATCTTCCAAACCCGGTCCGACTCGACACGACACGACACGGACCTAATGTCCGGTTTGGGTTTCTCCTTTAACTTCCAAAGTGTGAAATTTCTCATTCAAAATTAACCTCATTATTGACAAATTACTACACTAAATTATAGTGTTTATTTCAAGGAATCCAACTTCTTTTTTTCTATCAATTTGACGATCGAATGTCGTCTGAAAAGTATTCGAAAAATGCTTGGTTCCATTTGTCGAAAAATGGGTTCCAAAATTATTTGTATTTAAATGAAAAATCATATGTTATTCAAACATGAACTTTAAAATATCTTCTAAAATAAATTTTTATTAGATTACTGATTTGAACATATGCTATAGAATCCAATGTTATTAAAAACATTTTGAGTATTGGATTTGAAATTATTTGAATCTGATTTAGTAGAATTTTAAGTTAAAAATACAAAGATCCAAATCTATTATTTTATGTGATATTTCAGAAAATTTTAATAATAAATTTTCAAATTCACCAAAATTCATCAAAAACAACTCAAAACTCACTAAACCTCAAATCACTCCAAATTCGTCATTCAATACACACACCCTTAATATTTTTTCTAATATATACCTTGTTTGTGTACTTTTTATTTATATATATATATATACACACGCCTTCTTATTAGTTCTAATGTAATAAAAATTAATATGTATATATATATATATACATATATTTCATAAATTTACCTTCTTATTATTTTTAATTTTGTAAAAATTACATAAATAAGACATGTATTTAAAACATTTCATATATGATATTGATTGCAATTACGATAGACATTTGGAAGCCGACTTGTTGGATAACTTTAAAAGATGTAAGGGTTGTTAGTGCATTTTAAAGTTAGTGCTATTATACTAGCACTACAGAAAAATCGGGTATTAATAGCACCGAGAAAACGCTATCTCACGTTACCATAGCGTTGTAAAAAACGTTATGACATAACTCGCGATAATAGGTCCACCACTTTAGATAGCGCTTTTTGATGTTGCTATGGTTTTATAGTAAAAGGTAGCGTTTTCACGTATGCAATTGTAATTTATACAATAGCAAACTTAATTTTTTATGAAATATTTTATTCATAGCATAATTTGTAACTGTACTATAGCAATCGATATCGATGTTATTATTCACCTATTATCCATAGCATTTTTATTTGTAATAATTTTTAGTAATAATATTGTGTAATATTACGATTTATTGAGATTATTTTTAAATTTTGGTTAATTTAACATATTAAAAAGAAAAATGAAATATTTTATTTATATATTACAAAATTAAAAAATAAATTCATACAACTCCATCACTAATAATCAGCATAAAACAAACACAACCCATTATTAAACATCCTAGTAAGTGTAAATCAGGGCATCCTTTGCAGCTTCTTCACAGTAATCAGAAAATCCTCTTTCAACGATTGAATTGTCAACGGGCGGTGAACCAGATTCACCCAAAGCTAACTCCAAAGGGATAGTGAATACATCATTTTCACATTTCTTCACGTCTTAGTACCAATTATCCATCCTTTAATAACTTGACCTATATAACCAAAAAAAAGAATAAGCACTAAAAAAAATCGATTTGGAGCTTTACAACAATGGCAGCTCAACACAATAATTGAAAAGCTTGTTACTGATGGATTTTGGTAACGAAACGGACCAGAGAGCATAGATTTGATGATATGAAGAGTCGAATTGAATCTGAAGAATATTATTTGGTTGATTCAGTTTTGGCATCGTTCGTTAGCAGAGATAAGACTAAACTGGGTCGTATCTTCTTCAAACCTTGTTTGATATCTTTCTCTTTTCCGGAACGATGCGGCGTCACCAAATCCATATCGTCGCCGTCTCATTTAAGAAAAATTCATTAAGTGATGCAAGTTAACATAATTTAGTATTAATTTTAAGGGTTTGTTTGTAGAATGGGTACTTTTTTAAAAGTAATTGTGAAATAGAGTACGTCACTATTTAAAATTGGCAAATGAAGCACTCTCTCTATCTCTCTCTTCTCTCTATCTCTCTCATTCTCTCTTTCTCTCTTTCTCTCTTTCTCTCCATCTCTCTCTCTTCTCTCACGAAATTTTCTCCATTTTTTTTATTTTTTTTTATTTCTTTTTTTTTTATTCTCTTCTTTTCCTCTCTCCCTCTATCTTTCTTTTATTTTCTCTCAATTTTTGTTTTTAAATTATCTCACAAATAATACATCTAAAAATTTTAAAAACATAATTTTATTTTTTAAAATCTTTTTGTGAATCTAATGAAATCCATTTTATATAGATTTACAACAAATTTTTTTTTATGTATATCATCTTCGTACACTAACTATGTACACTTTCTATGTATACCATCTTCGTACACTGACTCTATACACTTTTTATGTATACCATCTTCGTATACTGACTCTATACACTTTATATGTATACCATCTTCGTACACTGACTCTGTACACTTTCTATGTATACCATTTTCGTACATTGTATGTATACCATCTTCGTATACTGACTCTATACACTTTTTATGTATATCATCTTCGTATACTGACTCTGTACACTTTCTATGTATACCATCTTCGTACACTGACTATGTACACTTTCTATGTATATCATCTTCGTATACTGACTCTGTACACTTTCTATGTATACCATCTTCGTACACTGACTCTATACACTTTTTATGTATACCATCTTCGTATACAGACTTTGTACACTTTCTATGTATACCATCTTCGTACACTGACTCTGTACACTTTTTATGTATACCATCTTCGTACACTGTATGTATACCATCTTCTATACTGACTCTGTACACTTTCTATGTATACCATCTTCGTACACTGACTCTATTCACTTCAGTGTACGAAGATGGTATACATAGAAAGTGTACAGAGTCAGTGTACGAAGATGGTATACATAGAAAGTGTACATAGTCAGTATACGAAGATGATATACATAAAAAGTGTATAGAGTCAGTGTACGAAGATGGTATACATAGAAAGTGTACAGAGTCAGTGTACGAAGATGATATACATAAAAAAAATTTTGTTGTATATCTATATAAAATGGATTTCATTAGATTCACAAAAAGATTTTAAAAAATAAAATTATGTTTTTAAAATTTTTAGATGTATTATTTGTGAGATAATTTAAAAACAAAAATTGAGAGAAAATAAAAGAAAGAGAGAGGGAGAGAAGAAAAGAAGAGATCGATAAAGAAAAAGAAATAAAATAAAATAAAAAAGATAGAGTGAATTTCGTGAGAGAAGAGAGAGAGATGGAGAGAAAGAGAGAAGGAGAGAAAGAGAGAAGGAGAGAGATAGAAAGAAGAGAGAGATAGAGAGAGTGTTTCATTTGCTAATTTTAAATAGTGATGTGCTCACTTTCCCAATTACTTTCAAAAAAAGTACCCATTCTCCAAATTATCTCTAATTTTAATTCCAAACTAGGGTAGTAACCCGCGCGTTGCGCGGAATTCTAATAAATATTATAAATTTTTAAATTATTTATAAATATAAATAAATCATTAATTATAAACAGAATTATAAAGTCAATTCATTATTTTTAACAAAATTTAACATACCTTAAAGTTAAAACCATTCGATTCAAAAATATTCTCAAACATGTATTTTTTTTTATCATAAAATAGACAAAACTACATTTCCACTCATGATAAATTACATATGTCATGTATCACCCCTAATTGGGTTTTTTATTGTATAACATTTGAGTTTGTATTTACCGATTCTATACTTGTTATTTTTAATGTAAAATTTTGGAATCTTTTACTTAAAATAAAAAGACTATAACACTTTCAATTTTTTTTAAAAGGTTAGATGTTTTCAAAAAATCCAACTCTAACTTTTATGTTCATATACAATATTCTAAAAAATATTGATGTAGATATTTTTATTCTTTGGAGAAAGTTAACTATCATTGATCTATAGTTTTTTACACTCAATTTGTTAAAAAAATTCAACACTTTGAGTACTAACATTATTTTTAACTTTTTTTTTAATTCTTATCTATTTTTTTAATTTTTTATAAATATTTTTAGATTTATTCAATAAAAACATGTATTTAATGAATATTTTAAATTGTCTTTAATTCAAAAAAAAAGTTGCTTACATATATTATAAGTATATTACATTTGTGTTATTTTTTTTTTTTTTAAATTTACATTATATATGCTGTCAAAAAAAAAATTACATTATATATTGAATTATTTACTTGTAGTGGTTGTGACTTGTGGCTATCTATAATTTTTTATTATTTAGTTTTTCAATTCGTTATATTGTAATATTGTTTATATAAATTTTAATTTATTTTATCTTATTTTTATGTGCATCCCTTTCTATTAATAAAAAATATAAAAATATAGTTATAAAGTGTTTTTTTTTATAATACTATTTTTTACTTTCACTTCTTTTATTATTAAATATCTTAATACTCATTAACTACTATATTTAAATATTGCTAATAAATGTAATTAATTTTTGATAATAAAAATATATATAAATAAAAAATATTATTTGATGACATGTTTTATTTTCATTGGATGACTAAGATGATGATGTGGATAGCCTCAATGGAGAGAAAACTCTCCCATTATATATACAAGACGGTGTACGTGTAAGATGGTATACGTGTAAAATCCTATAAAATGGGTTTCATTAGATTTGTAAAATTATTTCAATGAATAAAAATTTATTTTTATAATTTTTTGGATTATTATTGGAATTTTAATCAAATAATAAAAGATAAAGGAAAGAGAAATAAAGAAAAGTAAATAAAGGAAAAAGAGAAAAGAAAAAAGCAAAAAAAAAATAAAAAAAAAGACGTGAGGAAGAAAGAGGGTGGAGACAGAGATAGAAAGAGAGAATGAAAGAGAAAGAAGAGAGAGATAGAGAGAGTCACCCTTTTAACTAATTATGAATAGTGAATTACCCACTTTTCATATTACTTTTAAAATAACTACCTATTCCCCCAATTATCTGTTTAAATTATATACAAAAATAGTTTGTTTAAAATAGCATGCTGATGTGTCACGTTTTTAAGAATAGTTAAAAAAGCTGATGTGGACATATCCAGAAGCTTCAAAAGCTTCTTTTTATTAGTGTAAGATAATTATCAGTGATATCACTTATCGTAATTGATGTTAATTCATAAATTTTGTACCGATCATTAATAATTATTTCAAATTAGTATCATTTATTTGATTGATACAATTTAACTAATGCAACAAATCAATTTTTTGTAGTGAGGATTCTATCTTGTAGACAAGTATTTTACTTGAAGTTGGAGAAAATTTCTCAAATCTAGGTTATATGGTTAAAGTGTAATAAGAGATTAAAAGGTTTGTAAAGGGATTCATTAATAAAAAAAAACAATTCTCATGCAATGCTTGATTAAGTCTTGCATGAAAAAGATTGATTGTATGAAAAGGATTGAGAGAATCAAAGTTTCCTTACTTTGTCAATAACATATTGAATACATACCAGTCAATGAAAACAAATTTGGTTTATTTTATTTTTGGGAGACTAAACCAGTTAATGAAAATTTATACAATTAAGTCACATTTTAAAGTCATAATATATATATAATACCATTAAAAAAAAAAATATACCTAGATTGGCCACAAAATATTTGAAATGTGCTAGTCAATGAAGACTAATACAAAAACAATTTTGCTTGACTCTGATTATTTGAATATCTATCTATAAAAAGCGGAATCATCAACATCCATAGAAACATATACAATATATTTCGAGAAAAATCAAAGTGATAAATTGACAATACAATGAAAATGAATTACAAGATTGGATTCATGAGCTTGGTCGTGATTACTTCAATTCTCTTTGTCTTGGTTTCAGGTTAGGCCGTCTATGAGCTGCATGTATCATTTTTTCTATTTTAATAGCAAATTTTGAGAAAAGGTAATGTTTTGTTATGATATTTCATTTGTCTTTTTTTCCGAATGAAATATAGATAAAGTAGAAGCGCAAGGAGACTTCGATGATGGACGATGCACTGTGGCTGGGGACAGATATATTGGACCGTGCGCGGTGGTCGGAGACTGTGCGACTGCTTGCAAAAAGAAAGGATATGGACATGGCGAATGTCGCGCTGCGGATTTTGATATATGTTGTTGCAGAAAATAAACTCCATAACTAATAATTAATGCATATCTAAATGCTTTTGAAAAATCATAGTAAAATATTAATAAATTTATCTTAATAATACTAAGTGTCATGCGTGCTAGTTCCAACTGATAATTTTGTTTTTCCATATTACGTGTTGAATACATTAAAATCAAATCTGATATATTGGCAATACAACAGCAATAAATTACAAGATTGGATTCATGAGCTTGCTTGTGATTTCTTCAGTAATCTTCATTTTTGTCTTGGTTCCAGGTTAGACCGTCTATGAGCAGCAAATCTCATTTTGCCTAGTCTAATAGGAACACTAATATTGTGTCAAGTCATTCTTTTTGTTTTTGATTTAGAATGGAAGACATATAAAGTAGAATCACAAACATAATGCGTTGGACCATGTGAAGCATAATTTAGATAAGAATATCAAAGAAAAGATTATTCGTTGACTTATATTAACTAATTAGTTGAATTAGCTCATAGAGTTTGCATTGAGTTAACATCCTAAATCAAGATCATAGACATTAAGATAAAAAAAATTCAAGGGGAATATATACATGGGTCCAATTTTCATTTCTTGTTACATGTCCTAGGCTTCACTGGTAACAAAGTAGTGCTTGTGCTTGTTAAGATTTTAGTTTTAGTTTTCTTTTGACAGTAACAAAAACGGTGAGTAGGTATTGGTGTTTACATACTCTTCTCCTGAAATAAAACAGTGCCCATTGTAAAGCGCTCTAGCAGAAGCCAGAACATTGTCTCCTCGTTCAAGATCACACATAAAAAAACTTTTCTTTAGTCTCCTGCAGAAATTTAACAAATGAAGTAAGAAAAATTTACATCTGATTAAAAGGGTTAGGGTGTTTATTGATATTCGGAACCCGAGCCTGAGATTCGCGGGGATAGGTTTTGTTGGCATCAAGTAAAAAGAGAAGCTGAATTTTCATAACTTATATAACATGTTTATTTTCATAAACTCCAAAGTATATGCGTTTTTATTATAGTGTAATGTAAGTGGGCTTATTATGTACGACGCCTTTAGCGGAGCTCTGGGGGTTTATTATGGTTTGTATGTCGCATGGGGGAAGGGTATAACACGGCTGGAGTTGGAGGTTTATTCGAAGGTAGTGGTTGGTTTCTTGAAGAAGGGGATTACTGATTCTCATCCTCTATCTTTTCTGATACGTCTGTGCCATGACTTTCTTTCTAGGGACTGGATAGTCCGGATTGTTCATGTGTATAGGGAGGCTAACCGGCTTGCTAACGGGTTAGCAAACTATGCTTTTACTTTGCCTTTAGGATTTCATTTGTTAGAGGCTGCTCCAGCCACCATGGAGCCTATTATTGGAGATGATTGCCGAGGAACTGCGTTTCCAAGGCACATCCGGTTGTAGTTTCTATTTTCATAAAATAAAATAGGGGGAAACATTGTTTCCCTTTTCTTCACGAAAAAAAAAAAAAAATGTAAGTGGGCTTATTTAGTCAATAAACTCCTAAGAGTCTTGAGTTATTTTGCCAGTGTTACGGTTTTCAAGGTTCATGTACCCAAATTGAAAATTTCTACAAAAGGGCTTCGAGTGATCCACAAGGTCTCAAAGGATAATGATCATGTGTGGCTTAAACGAATATCAAGCTAGACTAAATAGAAAGTTAATGTATGTAGATCAATTTTGTAATTTGACCAAATAGATACTTCACAAATAGGACAAGAAAGTAAAATTTGGATTGAATAACTTTACTTGTAATATAAATATATCCAAAATTTTACTGAGACAAATAAAATTGAGAAATTCCCTCAAATAGCACCAAAATAAGTTTTTCTTCCACAAATAGCACATATTTTATTTAGGACAAAAATAGCATTTTATGAATTTCATAATTTATTTTTTTTGGTTTGGGTTGACTATATTAGAATTTAGAGTATAGTTTTTAGGGGGTAGGAGTACAATTTAGGGTTTAGGGATTAGGGTTTACCCTAAACCCTAAATCCTAAACCTTAAAAATATAAGGTTAGGATTACCCTTTAATAAAAATTCTATTTGTGTCTTAAATAAAAATGTATGCTAAAAATGTCACAAAAACTTCATTTTGTGCTATTTTTGAGAATTGCCCAATAAAATTTCTATCTTAATGTCTATGATCTTGATTTGGGACGTTAATTCAATGCAAACTCCATGAGCTAATTCAATTAATTAGTTAATATATGTCAACCAATAATCATTTCTTTGATATTCTTATCTAAATTATGCTTCACATTTTCCAACACATTCTATTTGTGCTTCTACTTTATATGTCTTCCATTCAAAACCAAAAAATAAAAAGAATGAAACGACACAATATTAGTGTTTCTATTGGACTAGGCAAAGAGTTTTGCAGCTCATAGACGGTCTATTCTGGAACCAAGACAAAAAAAAAGAAGATTAATGAAGAAATCACAAGCAACCTCAAATCAAATCTTGTAATCATTTTCGTTGTATTGCCAATATATCAGTTTTGAGTTTAATGTATTCGACACGTAATATGGAAATTTTGTTTTACCAGTTGGAACTAGCACGCATGACGCGTATTATTATTAAGATATATTTATTAAGTTTCTATCGATAATTTTTCAAAAGCATTTAGATATTCATTATTGATTAGTTATGGAGTTGATTTTCTTCAACAGCATATATCAAAATCCACGGTGCGACATTGACCAACTCGATATCCTTTTCTGATGCAAGCGGCCGTACAGTCTCCATCCACCTCGCATGGTCCAATATATTTGTCCCCAACCACCCCACATCTTCCATCATCAAATTCTTTTTTCGCTTCTAATTTATCTATATTTCATTCAAAATTAAAACAAAAAGACAAATGAAATATCATAACAAAATATTATTTTTCTCATAATTTTCTATTATAATAGACAAAATGAGATCTGCAACTCATAGACGACCTAACCTGGAATGAATAGAAAGAAGAGGATTATTCAAGTAATCATGACCAAACTCATGAATCCAATCTTTTAATTCATTTTCATTGTATTGTCAATTTATCACTTTGATTTTTTCTCAATGTTGTATAGGTGTTTCTGTAGATGTTGTTGCGACTGCTTTTTATTGGTAGATATCCAAATAATCATACTCAAGCAACATTCGTTTTGTATTAGTTTTCTTTGACTAGCACATTTCAAATATTTTGTTGCCAATCTTGGTATATTTTGTTCTTTTCATTGACCGGTATATATACAATATCTAACTTACAACAAATAGATAGAACCCAGTTTGACAAGATAACAGAGGAAAAGATACCAAAATCTTCTCTCCCATTTGTTCAATTAGAAAAAAAATCATGGGGAAATTATAAATGAATGATGTTTTTCATTCAATTTGATCATCTATGATCTACAAATTTTAAAAAGAGATAACTGAAAACGGCTACGTGGACATTTATGACTTGCTTCAAACTATTTTAGAAGATATTCGTTATGTATTGATCGTATGACAATTGTAATTAAAAAGACAATGAGTTTGATTATCAAATGGTAATAAACATAATGTTTGCTTGATATTTAAAATTTAATTATGATTCCTATGATTATGTTAAAATACTTTATAGAAAATGCCCCATTTTTTTAAGTTAGTCTCAAGCTCATATGAATTTTGGCACTGGTTGAACCTTGTAGAAAACATATATATATATTCATGTGTTGGATATCCATAAAATTCTTGTATTTTAGTGGAAATAAAAAAATCATGAGTGTATTTTTATAGAATTTTTCCAATTAATTTTAAAGACCCTTTAAAGAATGATTGAAAACTTTCATGGAACAGTTTTGGATAATTTGTACCAAACGCAGACCGCAAACAGCAAAAGTAGCGTCTGAGTGGCAGTTGCGGTTTAAGCGAGCCAATCCCTAAACCCGAAAGTTAAACCAAAAGCAAAATCGCAGAGAACCTGAGAGAAAGAGAGAGATCTTGAATCAAAACGATCTGAAGAAGAACATTAACAATAAGAAGAAGAAGAAGAAGAAGAAGAAGATTCAACAATTCGGATCAGTAACAAGGGAAGGAGAAGATGTTACCTACAACTTCCAGATCTCGTTCTTCATCTTCTTCATCCCGAGCTAATCCAATGTTCCTTCAGTATTTTCGTCGTATCGTCAAGGTTCTCTTTCTCGTATCACCATCTAATCGTCGATATGATCTCAGATTTTTGTCGATTTTTGTCTTGAATTGCATAGATTCGTCATTTTCTTAGATCAAAATTACCTGTAGATAATGTGGAATCTCGGATTTTTAGCTGATTCGATTTGATATTTTTTTGGGAAATTTTGGCTCCGTAGTAGTGTCACTTAGCTTTAGAAATCTCTGATGAAGTAGATATGTAGAGCATTTGCTGGAGACTATGTTGGAGTGTGATGATCTGATGATTAAACAAGAGAATTTTCAGGATTCTGTAACATTTTGGTTCTTATGAGTGATGCTTAAGATAGCTTTGATGGTTTTAAGAACATTTAGCTTAGGAATTTGTAAGCACTGATGGAGTTATAATTTTTCAGTGACTTTGTTGAGAGAAATGGAGTAATCTTAGTCAAATCGTATCTGTGGTCATACACTATGATGCATATTACATTATGTTTGAGTTTGACTTTTGGGCCATGAAACTTGATCAGTCTTTTTTTGTTCTTATGAGTGATGCTTAAGGACATTTAGCTTTGGAATTTGTAAGCACTGATGCAATTAGAATTGGTCAATGATTTTGTTGAGAGAAATGGAATAATCTTAGTCAAGTTGTATATGTGGTCATACACTATGATGCATATTGCATCATGTTTGAGTTTGACTTTTGGGCCATGAAACTTGATCAGTCTTTTTTTGTTCATTGCAGTGGCAGCAAATGGATGTTGAATATACTTTCTGGCAAATGCTTAACCTTTGTACATCTCCTAAAGTTGTGTAAGTCGTTTAAATTTTAATATCTTTATCATTTCCTACCTTGAAGGTTCCATTATCTATGCCACTAAATGAGAACAATTATTTTTGTACATAAACCAATCCAAATAGATGTTGACAATAACCATAAAGCTGTTCCATTTTGAAAGGATGAATAAAGGAAATCCAGAATTGTATGATTCTGAAAATTGTAGATCTGGAAAAGTCACACAGGCTTTTACTAGTGAGCTGATTAGTGATTAGGATGGAATTACCATTTAACTGTTTAAGGTTCTAGGTGAATAGTGTTTGAGATGGTTTTACTTCACCTCTGCAATAAGAAATTGAAGAGGGTTCTAAATTTGTGTAAGGCGTATATTTTGTTGAGAAGATCAATAGGCTAGTCTAAAGTATTGTGTTTCTACTTCTTATTCTCGTACTTTTTGTTTGTTTGCATGTGGGCGCTATGGCATCAGCTATCAACACACTAAGTATCACAAACGTAAGCTTAACTTTTATTAGCAAACCGTTATGCTAATGCAACCAGCTTTTATTTATGCTCGTATATGATTTTCCTTTCTGTTGCTGAAAGTACCTTTTGCAAAGAATGTTGTCAGCGTTTTATTTAGTTATTTCGAATGAATACTTAAGGGTGAGGAGAAGCGTCCCCTTGTGCCTTTTTCTAGTTGGCCAGCTCTCTGTAATTAGCCCATACTGGTTTATATTTAATGCTAGTGCCTGTCGGGAATTAGTTAAAGTTTTGTATGGCCTGTGAATTTTAGTGCATTTGCTTTAATTTCCCATATTCTTTCTTTCTCTCAGAAACTAAGAACCAATGGGCACGTGATGACCCTGCTTTTATTGTGATCTGTAGCCTGCTTCTAGCTGTTGCAACTGTAGCCTATTGTGCCACGTAAGTATTCTGTATATGTGAATTTTTAGAATGTGAGAGATAACTATTGCTTTAGAAAACAATTTCATTCTGATTTTTGTTTATTTTAATCTGTTGTCTCTGCTTCAGGTATGACCATAGTGGCTCTCATGCTGTCGTCGTAGTTGTTTCAGTTCTGCTTACCCATTTCTTACTTACCGGAGCAGTTATAGCTACATGCTGCTGGTAAGTAGTTTCTACCAGTACATATACATAGATATTTCTTGGTCCAAACTCATACACTGCTAAAATGTTATATTTGCGTCCATATATCCATGCTATTGTCGCTCATGCTATAAACACTGATACTCCCTCTAGTACTGGAGTTTCTTATCTGATCTTATTACTACTGTTTTGCTCTTTATATCGTCCAAGACAAACACTCTTAAGATTTGTACGTAATCACCCCCTCTTATGAACGTTGCCAGTTTTGTGGAAATCACTCTTGCATGAACCTGAATCCCTTCCCTATTGTTTTCTTCATTGTAATTCCACTACAGTTTGAGTGGTTTCTTATATACCTTCTTCTGACATAAGATACGGATTACCAGGTTTTTGACAAACTCTTACCTTCGTGAGGAGGCTCCAAACAGTCATGTGGTGGAACAACGCGTTGAATGGTAAGTTTATGGACTGAATCTTATCTTTTCACCTTGTTCTTGGGTTGATTTTCACTCTGTAAAATGAGTTAGAACCTGCAAAACGAAAAACAACTTTTTTTTTCGAGTTCTTAGTTCAACATATCATAGTTTCTCCTTTCTATAATCTCTATCCGTGTGAGTATGTTCATGAATTGCCTTTTTGTGTACTTATCTATAGGCTGTATACATTTGATGTTCACTGCAACTCGTTCTTTCCAATGTTTGTGCTGCTCTACGGTAATTAAACCTTCAAACACATTACTCAATCCTCAAACCAGGATCTCTGCAAAAAGAGATTTCATAACTTAAAGTTTCTTCTTGTGTTACAGTCGTACATTATTTCTTATCACCACTCTTGATAACGCATGGATTCATTCCTTTACTGCTATCAAATCTTCTTTTCATGGTTGGGGCTTCGTACTACCATTATCTTAACTTCCTTGGATATGACGGTAAGTCCCTTGTATCCTTCTTTCACAATTCATCCGCTGTATAAAATTTGAGCTAACAGCATTTTTTGTTATGAACCCTTACAGTGCTACCATTTTTGGAGCGAACAACATTCTTCCTCTACCCAATTGGGGTCGTGATTGTCCTGTCCCCTATTCGTAAGCTCAATCATATTTATTTGGATTTGTAGCTTCCTCTTCGTAAAAAAACGTAAACTTCATCCTAAGTTTGTTCTCCATTTTTACAGTGATCTTAAGCGGATTCAACCCGTCAAGATACTTCATGAACATGTACTTCAGCCAAAGGTTATAAAAAAAACAGCCATATTAGTGGAATCCCATGGGCATTTGCACATACATCATCCAAGTAAGGAACAAGAAGAGAGCGCATGATTTTTTCTTTTTTACCCGTAACTGCTCAGTTTCTGGTACAACTTCAAAAGGCTACTTAATAGAACCAGTAAAATTTTCTAAATGACCCTTTTTAGCAAGTGCTCTGTTAAAATGTAGTGTTTTTTTTGGCAATGTTTCTCTAATTTTTTCCCAATTCACGGTATATGTTACTTGTTGAGATCGATCGCTGGTTTTGTTATCTCTCGCTAAATTGACTAATCGAACAACATATTAATGTTAGCATCCAAACGCAGAAACAAGTAGAACATGTGATATGGTGATCCTTACTTCTGCATCTCCTTTGTCAATATATGCTTCACACTATTTCTTCTTCTATCTTCTCCTAACCTTTTGTATATCTTCGGTTTCGGATCTCATGTCCATCACCAACACTTTCATATTTGTCACATTAGGATAATGATGTTCTCATTGTCAGATAAACGAGTAACCACTGTTGTAACCTTCTATAGGCTTGGCTATACCGGTCCATAGTCTTTTAGCTTCGTTACTTGACTAATTTTACAGATAAAGTATGTGACTAAGATGATGCTCGAACCTTAGAGCAAGACAGAACAAATATTGGACCAATACATTTCACTTGAACCACTGGACTGTTCTATCTGTTCATCTCAACATTGGTTCTAAGTAGCTCCTTCAAACAGCAAATTCATTACCAAATCCAGAAGGTTTTTTTTTTGTGTTCATGAAGGATATATTTACAATAAGATGTGTACAAATAATATGTGCAAAGCAGAGCAATCTCTTCAGTATTTTACCAACTACCATGCTTTCTCCTTGCTCTGAAAAATTGAATCATGTGCTTATACACATCTTCTTTAGCACTTGTGCCAAGCACAAAGTCAATGTGACCATAATCCTCAAGGTATAGCAACTCTGGTCTGGTAGGTAGTTTTGCAAGAGTATGTTCTACATCTGTCACGTCTGCTAGACCGTCAGTTCCACCATACCCCATCCACATTGGTAACGATGCAGGGATGAGACTGAGTTTGAATTCTGGAGGTTTCGACAGTCCATAAATCAGTAGGTTTTTCAGATACCCGTAGTCGTATTGTGCAAAGGTCCCCTTCCGAATCACTGGAGTAATTGATGGTAAAGATTGAAACATATTAGAATGGAATCAAAAGGGAGTGTGAGTAAGTAAGCTAGGCCATAAAACACGCGAAAAACTATGGAAATGAACAAGTTGAATTGAAGAGTAAAGGATTAGAGATGCTTACTTTGGAAAAGATGTCTTATATTCTTAACAGATGATGGGTGAGGCTCATAGTCTAGATAATATTCTATCTTCGACGCATTGAAACAACAATTCTTCCCTGCCATTTGTTGATTATCAGTTCAAAACTTTAAAAGGCGTAAAATCATACACACAAATTATCGAAGGACATGGAGACTAATTATAGCCAAAACGAGCTTACCGTAGATCCATTAAATACACTAAGCATGATGAGACTAAACCTAAATGTCATCTAGATACGCTAACACATGTCTAGTTAACGGGGTTTGGCAATCAATCATGCTTTGGGTGAAAAAGTGTCTCGTATTGGAAGTGTTAGGGGTTCTCACTACAGATTCCTAACACCTTTGTTTCATCAGTTCAAAAGAGAAGTTTTCAAATACATTCCACCATTTCACATTGTTCTATGCAACTCCTTGGTTCTTTTTCGAAAGAATAGTTATCAAACCAATACATACCAAATAATACATGCGGATCATCACTACAGGGAGATTAAGAGGAAGAAAGAAAAACCTGTAATGGATGTGAGGAAATCAGTGCAATCCATGTACCCTTCACATAACGAGTCAACAAGTTTCACTAACATCTTACTGAAAACACAGAACATATCCACCAGATGATAAATTAGTAAAGAAACATCACATTATATCAACAAACACAAAAACCAGATGAGACAGAAGTCACAAACCTTCTAAAGTTTATTTGATGCAGCCCAAGAGCAAGAACCATCTATATAGAGTACCAAATCTGTTAACTCGATTCCCTGAAATCACTTTTATGATATTCGAGAGCCAAAAAATACCTGATCAAGATGCATAAAAACCATTCTTTCTACAAGTGGAGCTGTAACATGATCCAAATACGATATTGGACAAAGCAACGCAGCTGCTTCAACCATTTCCGCAACATTTGGCTGAGTAAGAGCAGCAAAGGACATGATAGTCCCCTATCAAAAAAAAAATTAAAAAAAAATGTTAGCTTATTAACAATCAGTGAAAGAGCAAGCACCCTTGTATATAAGAATGATGACCTGAGAATGTCCAACAAGGAAAATTTTGGAGTTTGAAATTGTATACAAATACTGAATCATTTCTGCTAAGTCATACATAGCCAAATCTTGCCAACTCCAATCCCAAAACTCCTGCATATAAAAAAAAACATTACTTTTCTTACTTTTCATATAAAGAAGTGAAAAGCAGAGAAATTTACATATACAATGTTATACCAAACCTAATTTGGATCATACAAATACATACCTTATCAGTTTCAGATAAAGTTATATGTCCATAACTATAACGAGTACCACGAACATTGCCAACCCAAACATCAAACCCATGATCAGCAAGAACAAAACCTAATGACTCTTTTGGAGAATTCAAGAACCACGCATCTCCCGCCTAATAAAAAAAAACCCCACAAGAAAAAGATAAGATTTTTAACAATTTTAACAAATTTACACAAGAAAAAAGAGAAGACTTTTACACAAAGATTACCATAAATAATCCATGTTGAAGCAAAACAGGTGGACCATATTGAAATCTTGGATTGTTAATATGAGAAGCTACACGTTGAAGAGCTAATATGTAACCATCCTTCGTTTGAATCTATAAACCACCAAAAAAAAAGTTGAGATTTTTACGGTTGATTCAGTGAAATCTTGATTTTTTAAGAAAGAGATGAGATTTTTTTACAGTGTGTTCAGTGCAGGAGTAATTAGCGGGATGAATGAGATCAGCGCAGAGAGAATTTATCGGAGATCCACGGAGGAGATGGGTTTCTGTTACGGCGGAGAAGATTGTGAAAACGGTTGTTAACACGGCGGCGAGTAATCGTTTCATCGTCGTCGGTGATGAATGGAATGAACTGTTTCTATCTCGAAATGTAAAATTACGGTTTTGTCCTTTTCTTTTAAGTTTTGGGATTTTATTTTATTATCAACGGTGCGAATCTTATCTTCTCGTGGATTTGACGTTAGTATTTTTTTTTTTTTTATCATTTATATGAGGTATAACTTTTTTTAGGTTATAATGTGAAATATGATAATAATACAATTGATCGTCTGACAAAAAAAAAAAAAAAAAAAAATACAATTGATCTAGCAATAGTTGATTCCGGGTAACATGGAAACTGATTGAACCCATAAGACTACGCATAGAAAAATTGCGACCGGTGCTCTCCAAGTTTTCATCACTGTTCCGTAGTTTCGTATCATTTCACTGCAAACATGGAGCCAAAACTGTGTTATGAACTGGATCTCGGTTAGTGGGTCTATGTGGGCTTCTTCTTTAGGTTGTCGCAAGCCCAAGTGGCTGGTTCTCTTGCAAGTATATTAGCTCTAGTCTTCCTATGTAATCATCTATCGAAAACGATTAACAAATGAAGACATCATCTTCTTTGTTAGTCACGTTGCTAACTCTTCTTCTATCTCTTCTCTAATTCTTCTTGATAGTCATAGGTTATCAATTCTTCACCCTAATTTCCTATTTCTTTTATTTTCTGACCTCTTTTCTATTTCTTCTTGACCAAATCTGGTTTTATGAAACTGCTACTGCGTACGGATTAACTTAAAACGGAGGAGAAACAATCAGCACTTCGATATTTCAAAATATAGAGTTCACAAACACTCCTCATATATAAGTTCATTACCTTGATTGCCGACACTACACCTCTTGAGTCGTGAGTCTGTTTTCCTTCCCTTTCTCTGGCTTTTCCTTTTGTCCTTCCTCGTCCCTCAACTTTAAATCTATGATAAATCTCCTAACAAATTAGAAACAAATGAACATGGGAAAAGGACATAGATTTAAACAGACGTTTATTCCTTATAGTTCCAATATAACTTACCGTAAAGGTTGTGCCATCGATCGTTTCCACTCCTACTCCTACATCTGCTTCTCCGAAAATCTGGTTACAAATTAGACAGAAGATGAAATCACGCAAGCGGAAGAAATAGACTATTTGTTAAATTGTAAATCTGATTTTGAGAAGCCTCAAAACTCTATTTTTATAAGAAAGAGATTATGTTTCACATGGTCTAATGCATTCAATTTGTGCTTCTATTTTATATGTCTTCCATTAAAAACCAAAAAATAAAAAGAAAGAAATGACACAATATTAGCATTTCTTAAAATGTGTTATTATATTAGGCAAAATGAGATTTGCAGCTTATAGACGGTCTAACATGGAACCAAGAGAAAAAAAAAAAGGAAGATTACTGAAATAATCACAAACGAGCTCATGAATCCAATCTTGTAATTCATTTTCCGTCTACTGTCATTACCTCAGTTTTGAATTTAATGTATTCGACATGTAATATAGAAAAAAAAACAAAATTATCAGTTGGAACTAGCATGCATGATGCATATTATTATTAAAATATATTTAATTGTTATCAATAATTTATCAAAAAAAAAACATTTAGATATGCATTATTGATTAGTTATGGAGTTGATTTCTTGCAACAACATCTAGAAAAATCTTCAATGGCGCGACATAGGCCAACTCGATATCCTTCCCTAATGCAATCGGCCGTACAGTCCTCATCTATATTGCATGATCCAATATATACGGCTCCAAGAAAATCGCATGGATCATGTTCTTTTTTCGCTTCTACCTTATCTATATTTCATTTAAAACAACAAAAAAAGGATTATTGAAATATCATAACACAATATTAACATTTCTCATAATTTGCTATTAAAATAAACAAACTGAGATATTCAGCTCATATACGGTCTAACCTGAAACCAATAGAAAGAGGAGGATTGTTGAAGTAATCACGACCAAGCTCATGAATCCAATCTTGTAATTCATTTTCATTGTATTATAAATTTATCAATTTGATTTGTTTTAAAATATGTTGTATATCTGTTTCTATGGATGTTGATGTGAATGCTTTTTATAGATAGATATTCACATAATCAGAGTCAATCAACATTTCTTTTCATTGACTAGTACCTTTCAAATAGTTTGTTGCTAAACTTAGGGATATTTTTATGATTTATTTTATGTATATATTATGAATTTAGAATGGTGACTTAATTGTATTATTTTGATTGACTGGTTTAGTCTCCCAAAAAAATTAACCAAATTTGTTTTCATTGACTGGTATATACAAAGTAAGGAAATTTTGACTCTCTCAATCTTTTTCATGCAATATGTAATCAAGCATTGCATGAGAAAATTTTATTAACCACTCATTTTTCAGACCTCTTAATCTCTTACTCTCTCTATATCAAAAGGATTGATTTTCTCAGGTTTTCACCAAGATTAAGAAAAAATAATAAATGATCTTGAAAAATAATAAAATTTAATCTCAAGTTGTTGTTTTACTCCATTTATCTTTTTCCAATATTTATAATTACCCTAAATATTAAATGTCTTATGATTTAAATGGTAGTTAATTGATCTTGAAAAAAAAATGTATTAAATTTAATACAAAAAATTAATCATTTTGATACAAGAATAAAACATCAGAAAAACAATCTTTTTATAGAGAGTGAGTATTACACATCAACCATATAAGCTAAATTTAAGTAATTTCACCAACTCCAAGTAAAATTCTTGTCTACAAGATCTAATCCTCACTTGCATCAATTAAATTACATCAACCAAATAAATGATATTAATTTGAAATAATTATTAATAATCGATACAAATTTTATAAATGAACATCAATTACAGTAAGTGATATCATTACTATTTATTTGCCGTCAATTAAATAAAATTTATACCAGCTTATTTTAATTTTCATCACTTAAAACGAAACGATATACAACTAAAATTAATATCAATTATTTAAATGATAGATAATTTGTATCATTTGAAAATGATGCAATTTGCTTTCTTACATTTGTTCCACATCTCTATAAATAAACTCATTATTTTAGACAAGTTTAGTAAAAATTTAGATTGAAAATATATCATCACCAATTAGTTATTTTAACATATTTATTTTAATCAAATACAACATGTGAGACCCTGTAAATAATTTTACATATTATCATGTAAATTTAATTAAGTAAAATTAATTAAATTAAAGTATGAAATCAACTAATTTTAGCAGCAATTGTTTACAACCGATGCAATTATAACATCAATTATAAAAATAATAATATAACTATCTATACATCAATTTTAAAACTGTAACAAATATATAATTTGAATTAGGTGATGCAAAATTAACACTATTTGTGTGTACGAATGTAAATTTAACATCATTTATTTATAAATGATGCATATTAACTTCAATTACAAAAAAAAAAAATTTAATAAATTTGTGGGTTTATATACATTACCAATTGGCCTAAACCAAGCCAATAACCAAGTAAACTGGAACATATATATATAGAGTCAATATACATTCTATACAGACCATGTTACTATACAAATGCTATATATCATAATAGTCCCCCTCAAGATGGGACAAATATGTTGAGAAGACCCATCTTGCTTACCAACTCCGAAACTGGGTTGGATATATAAAGTGCGGTTTGTGAATGGATCAGCCAGTTACAGAGAAGATCTCACATAAAGAAGCTTAAACAAACCTTCAACAAGTCTTTCACATACACTATGACAGTCATATTCAATATGGTTAGTCCTCTCGTGAAAGATCGGATTGATAGCTATGTGAATAGCAACAATATTATCACAAAAGAGCATAGTAGGCTTAGCTAAATCAACATGTAACTCTTTGAGAAAGTTTGTAAGCCAAATCAACTCGTCAGTGGCGAGGGATAAACTGCGATATTCGGCTTCTGCTGATGACTTAGAAAAAACATGTTGCTTCTTGGACTTCCAGAAAATAAGTGAAGAACCAAGAAACATACAGTTACCCGAAGTAGAATGACGAGTATCTAAGCAAGAATTCCAATGAGCATAAGAAAATACATGTAACTGAAGTTCAGCTTTGGAAGAGTAAAAGAGACCTTGCCCAATATAACCTTTTATATATATAATGCATGACCTTCTACACAGCTTGAGGTGAGTTATGTGCGAGGTTTACCAAAAAACTGACTAAGTTTGTTAACAACAAAGGTAATATCATGGCGAGTTATTTGCAGATACATTAACTTCCCAATAAGCTGACGATATGCTTCAAAATTAGAAGAAGTCTTGGAGTCTCCCCGCGAGTTCTTGGGTGGTTCTGATACCGCTGGCAATGGAAATTATGCAAGGGCTAGACAGAGTTGTTGCAAACTGGTTCTCCAAATCAAGGCTGGTGTTCCCCCATTTCACCATGTTTAAACAAGATGGAAAAACTTTAATAACTAAGTCTGTATGACTATTTAAAGAACTTTCACACCTTTTTTTTTTGATAAAATGTAAATTATATTACCAAATGGAACATGAGTTTAATTACAGGAGCTTTAAGCTAGGAGTTTCTTTGATACAAAATAAATTAAAACATCAAAGGGAGCTAGGAAAAATTGAGATTTGTTGATCACTCTACTAGGAGTGAGCAAACCAACGAGCAAGGAGGTTACCCCAGCCCTTCCGAGTTCTTCGTGCTAAGAGCAGGTCTTTTATCGAGCGATCCAGTTGAGTAAACAGAGAGGTCGGAGAGACGGAGGAGCTGTTGAAGAGACGGTTGTTGCGTTCTCTCCAAAGAGTGTACACAGTAGCTTGGGAGACCAATAACTTGATCTTCGTTGAGGTACCAAAGGATATAGAAGAGAGCCAAGCGATCAAGACACTCCAGTTTTGAAATAAAAGCCGAGGGTGTCCCAGCCACTGAATGACCTTATGCCAAAGTTGTTCTGCCACCTCACAATGGAGCAAAAGGTGATCTCTGGTTTCATTTTCCAGATTACAAAGACAGCAAAGCTGGGAGACATTCATACCCCAAGAATGCAGTCTTGACCGAACAGGTAGCCTATCCAAGTTCACTATCCAGAATGTGAAAGCATGTCTTGGAAGTGACCCCTTGAACCAAATAACTTTTGCCCATGCCACCTTATCTGCTGATAGCCGAAGGTAATCCCAAGCTATTTTTGTTGAGAAGCTTGAGGAAATTCCTGTAGGTCCCCATCTAAAGCAGTCCGGTCCTCTCGAAGCTGTAGGAGGGCTAGTTGAAATCAGCGTTTGTCGCAGAGCTCTCAAGGTGTGAGATCTAGTTCTATCTGAAGGCATTCTCCATCCAACAGAGTTAGCCCCCTGCGAAACTGTAGCTGTAAGGGGTAAGCCTAGGAGTCTTGGTCCATCAGATCCCACAAATTCAATGAGCGGTCCACGAGGAGACCAATTATCAAATCAGTAACTGGTTTGCTTGCCATCCCCAATTCGACATGAGATTAAGTCCTTTGCCAAAGGTCGTAGTGACATGATGAACTTCCAAATCCAAGAAGAGCTTTGATGAACCTCTATAGCCCAAATTGTAGTCCTTCTTATCCTATGTTCCTTGTTCCAGGCAACCCATAGCGATCCAGAACCAGAGATTAACAACCATAAGAGCCTAAGATTTAGAACTTTATTCCAGAGTACAAAATCTCTGAGCCCCAAACCTCCCTCACTCTTCGGGAGGCACATGTCTTTCCAAGATACTTTAGCAGATGTTTTCTTTTCCAAATCCCCCACCCACAAGAATCA